>APFE030991472.1:0-12750 GCA_000404065.3 Pinus taeda | reverse complement strand
CCATAGTGGTGATCAATGAGAAGACTCAACACCTACAACAACTTCCAGAGATAACTAGCCAGTTGCAGAGTTAAAGAAGGAGCAAATCAGGGAGTAAATCATGCAGAAGAACTAATCAGTTGCGAACTTAAAGAAGAAGCAAATCAAGGAGTAAATCATGCAAAAGGAATCTTGCATGTAGTCCCATGCTCTAACTAAGAGCCCGCATGTAGGTGTGTAGTAGTTCCAACATGGAAGTGATGGTCCTAAAGATTTATTGGATGCATGTAGGTGTGTAGTAGTTCCAACATGGAAGTGATGGTCCTAAAGATTTATTGTACGCTCTACTGGACATGAGAATCCATGAATTTACGCTCATCGATATCAAAGGCTACTTAACTGTAACCCTTTCCATTATCTATTGTGGTTATTATATAAGTCATAGTTATAGATGGGATCTTATTTTAAGAATTACTGCACTTTACTAATGGGATTGATACTGCCAAACTCAATTACTCTGGTGTTTATTTGCTTGTTGCAGGACATATTTGGGGCGGGAAGTGACACCACTGAGAAGACAATGGAGTGGGCGATGGCATAACTCATATGCAATCCAGACAAAATGAAACGAGCCTAGAATGAGTTGGACGAGGTAGTTGGTAGCCATTGAAGGGTGGAAGAAAATGATAGTGACCGTCTCCCTTATCTCCGTGCAGTGGTAAAAGAAGTGTTGAGGCTGCATCCGGTAGCTCCTTTTCTTATCCCACATAGAGCAGACAGTGATTGCGAGATTGAGGGATTCTTGATTCCCAAACACAACCACATAATTGTCAACATCTGGGCGATCGGACGGGACCCTGCCGTCTGGGATGAGCCGTCGAAGTTCATCCCAGAGAGGTTTATGGATAGTAAGATGAGCAGTGTGGATTACAGAGGGAAAAACTTCGAGCTGATACCGTTAGGAGCAGGAAGAAGGATGTGCGTGGGGCTTCCACTGGTGAGTCGGATGATTCATCTGGTATTGGCTTCTGTGCTCCATTTATTCGACTCGGCACCTCCAAACTTGTCATGCCCTGAGGAATCGGGCGCTCCGCGCACGGGCAGGCGACCCACACGACGGGCGGGCAAGCCTCCACCCGACGAAACGTGCACGACCTGACACACGAAACAGCATTACCGGTGAAGCGAAGGCAACACACGGGATGAACAACAAGCTTGAGTGACGACGGAGGCGACATTCAAACGAACGACATCAACAAGCGGACGGACCGAAAGGTTATAGTCTTTTGACGTGGGCAGCTTTGCGTAGCAAAGGCCGACCCGCCAAAAGAAACAGACATGGTGGTTCAGCTACATGGGCATCGGCATGATAAGAAGAAAGGGCGCTTGTATGGTGTTATACATTAAAATATAACACACAAACGAAGCTTATATTATATAGGATTGAATACACATAATATATGTGTGAGGAAATTAATATAATATAAGGAAAATATATATACGTGGATTAATATGGACTTATAAACCATGAGGAGAGCGTATATGGGCAAACTGACATGCTTTATGGAGAGATAAGGTGTGGAGGCTTATTAAAATAATCCAAATGTAATAATACGTGGCCCTCACATGTTAAAGAGGAGTCAGCTTTAATGTAAACGACCCTTGAAACATGGAAGGGAGGAGCGTATATATATGGGATGAGAGGAGGCTCATTCCCATCATCGATCTTCGCTTGAAGACATAACATCTTCGCTCTTTGGACTTACGCATAAGAGGCATGATGTAGTGCGAAAGGCTCAAAGGTAATGCGCAATAGCTTATGCGCATGAAGGAGCAGGGACTTCGGATAATTCGGATTGGCTTATGTGGAAAACAGTTCGGTCGAGGAGGATTGGGAACACGGTGGATTGCAGACTTTGGTGAACGACTCGGTAACCAGGTTGGTGGCTGTTCACACACGAAAGGTGCATGACCGGGGTATGGTTAAGGCTGTTGCCTTGTGGTATAAACTCTAAAGCATTGGCTCGGTTAAAAGAGAGTTGAACGCACAGTTTGGCAGAGGAAAGTCGTAGGAGGTTGCGCGCTGTTTGGTGAATTGTAAGTCGGTCTTGGCAATGGAGGTGCCTGAACGAGACCGCAGATTGAATGGAGGCCGCGAGTCTGTTATAAGCTCGAATTGGTTGTGGACCTGGGAGAATTCGGGTAGACCGCGGACTGCCGGAATTGATATTGGCCGATGGTCTGTTATAGTGTTTGGGCAAAGGCCTATTGTGAGTGTTGTTCGTAGGTCTGTCATGAAATTGACCTCGAACCTGTTATAACGCTTTGGTCGTAAGACTGTTGGGAACACTTGATGGTGGGACTGTTATATCTTGGCTACGGCCTGTTGTAAAAATCGTGTAGCCGAAGGGCGCATGACATTGTAAACAAATCATCAAAGTTAACGATAAAAGTTTGAGGGCGCAATTTGGCCGGGAGTTGCCCCCTCCCATACACTTGATGTTAATGTGTTGGTTATGCCTTACATGTTATTGCTGCAATTTTAATTGTTAATCGAATTATAAGTAAACAAGAATATAATTGAGAATTATACTGCTGGCTGGTATAAGTTTATAATTTGGTTTATGAAGTTACGAGTTAACACTAATTTGGTAGGCAGAAAATTGGTGTTGGAAGTCGAAGGCGTAGTCCACATATGCCCAAACCCGGTGTAAGGTGGTGCAGCACCCTCCAATAAACGAAAAAAAAGTATTGGGGGCGTGACAGATGGTATCAGAGCTCGGTTGGAGAGCTGGTTGAGCAAAGGTTGCTCGTGAAGACTTGGACAAGGTGCCATGAAGTTGAAGCTAGTGAGCGGACTGCTCGTGGATGGTTGACAGGTGAAGATGGAGAACAATCAAGATCTTGTAACCTTGAAAATTTATGGCAGGGAGGTTCAAGCGTTGGCGAAATCAGAAGGCCCATATAACATTATATCGGCCCGGTTTGTGGAAGAGACGGGACTAGTGTCTACCATGGATAAATGGGAGATAGTATCGTGGAACATGGCAGTGGGTACAATACAAGATGTGCCCGTATAGATGGAAGGACGCAGAGGACTGCTGGACTTCGTGGTGATAAATACCGAAGGCATTGATGTAATGCTTGGAAGGGAAGGACTTCTTCAGCTCAACCAGGTAATAGATGAGGTTGCAGGCCCGGAAGAAGAAGTCGTATTGACCGAAGATGTTGGGGACTTAACTGTGATGGAGGTCAGACTTGAAGATAATCAAGATGAGTCCGAATCATGCAGCTCTGGGACACGGACAAATGAAGACATTCATTTGGAGAGACCATGTGATGATGAGGAGATGAAGGGGGCCAAACTTGAATTTAATCAATTTGAGACAGGGACATACAGTTTAGCAACATGGACAGACACTTATATGGAAGAACCACATAACGATGAAGACCCGATGGAGGCAAAACTTGGAGGTGACCAAGCGGAACCAGGATCAGGTAGCTTATCGGCATGGGTCGGTGAGGTCACTCATATGGAGGGCACTCATGATGGTGGAAGCTCGACGGGGGTGAAACTTGAAGGTACTCAAGTTGAACGAGGATCGGGTTGCTTACCAACATGGACGAATGATGACACTCACACGAAAGTACAAGGTATGGCAAAGTATGAAGAATACAGGTGGGAGTTCTCTATTGTCTTGAGCAGGTTGGAAAAGATGATGAGAGGATATCCCCAAATTCGTGAAGACCTTGCAGCCTTGGGGAAAAATGTTGAGGGACTTCTTCAAGCCGGTTGGACAATGGAGCAAGTAATTGCAAATTGTACTGCCGAAGAGGAGGAAGTTTTGATGACTAAAGATGCTGCAGACGTGACGATGACCGAGGATGGGCTTGAACTTGATCAAGTTGGGCCACGTTCGAGCAGGTTGCATACATGTATAGATGAAGGTACTCCCGCGGGGAGACTTCATGACGATGATACAAGAATTTCACATGGACATTTGGTGGATGGATTGGGTGCAGGGAGTGGCAAAGTCATTTTGCCAAGGCTAGAGGACATCTTACCGTGGAGATGCATGGGGGAACCTTGTATGAAGAAGCAAGATTTGATGGCGATTGCAGGACTTGATAGGGCTACTTGTGACCTTATGATGAGAGGTGCAAGGGCCCGGGACAAGGGTGGAACGTAATGGTCGTTGCGGATGATTGGGTCATGCTTTAGCCATATGGCTAAGTGCCCGGCATGACTCGTGGACAGTTGAAGAGGGCACAGGCTTGATGATGAAACCGAAGATGGCAGCCTTATGCAGCAACTTATTGTAGGTACACTTGTGGAGATGTCTCTTATTGACATCCGATGAGGTGTAACCAGGCATGGATGTTGAGCAGAAGGACTTGCTTTGTGACATGGAGACTTCATACATTGTGGACTTGGAGATTTGAGATATTGGGGAGCCGAGGTTGTTGCACAATGCCGACCTTGATGTAGTATGGGATGCATACTTCCGAAACGTGCACAGGATCATGGATTGGAAGGGCGACTTGATGTGGAGGATTGATAAGGACACGATGGGATGGAATGTTGTCGGGACGACAACAGAATAGGGTGGGGGAGGATGTCACGCCCTGAGGAATCCGGCGCTCCGCGCACAGGCGGGCGACCCACACGACGGGCGGGCAAGCCTCCACCCGACGAAACGTGCACGACCCGACACACGAAACAACATTACCGGTGAAGCGAAGGCAACACACGGGATGAACAGCAAGCTTGGGTGACGACGGAGGCGACATTCAAATGAACGACATCAACAAGCAGACGGACCGAAAGGTTATAGTCTTTTGACGTGGGCGGCTTTGCGTAGCAAAGGCCAACCCGCCAAAAGAAACAGACATGGCGGTTCAGCTGCACGGGCGTTGACATGATAAGAAGAAAGGGCTCTTGTATGGTGTTATACATTAAAATATAACACACAAACGAAGCTTATATTATATAGGATTGAATACACATAATATATATGTGAGGAAATTAATATAATATAAGGAAAATATATATACATGGATTAATATGGACTTATAAACCATGAGGAGAGCGTATATGGGCAAACCGACATGCTTTATGGAGAGATAAGGTGTGGAGGCTTATTAAAATAATCCAAATGTAATAATACGTGGCGCTCACATGTTAAAGAGGAGTCAGCTTTAATGTAAACGACCCTTGAAACATGGAAGGGAGGAGCGTATATATATGGGATGAGAGGAGGCTCATTCCCATCATCGATCTTCGCTTGAAGACATAACATCTTCGCTCTTTGGACTTACGCATAAGAGGCATGATGTAGTGCGAAAGGCTCAAATGTAATGCGCAATAGCTTATGCGCATGAAGGAGCAGGGACTTCGGATAATTCGGATTGGCTTATGTGGAAAACAGTTCGGTCGAGGAGGATTGGGAACACGGTGGATTGCAGATTTCGGTGAACGACTCGGTAACCAGGTTGGTGGTTGTTCACACACGAAAGGTGCATGACCGGGGTATGGTTAAGGCTGTTGCCTTGTGGTATAAACTCTGAAGCATTGGCTCGGTTAAAAGAGAGTTGAACGCACAGTTTGGCAGAGGAAAGTCGCAGGAGGTTGCGCGTTGTTTGGTGAATTGTAAGTCGGTCTTGGCAACGGAGGTGCCTGAACGAGACCGCAGATTGAATGGAGGCCACGAGTCTGTTATAAGCTCAAATTGGTTATGGACCTGGGAGAATTCGGGTAGATCGCGGACTGCCGGAATTGATATTGGCCGACGGTCTATTATAGTGTTTGGGCAAAGGCCTGTTGTGAGCGTTGGTCGTAGATCTGTCATGAAATTGACCTCGAACCTGTTATAACGCTTTGGTCGTAAGACTGTTGGGAACACTTGATCGTGGGATTGTTATATCTTGGCTACGGCCTGTTGTAAAAATCATGCAGCCGAAGGGCGCACGACATTGTAAACAAATTATCAAAGTTAACGATAAAAGTTTGAGGGCGCAATTTGGCCGGGAGTTGCCCCCTCCCATACACTTGGTGTTAATGTGTTGGTTATGCCTTACATGTTATTGCTGCAGTTTTAATTGTTAATCGAATTATAAGTAAACAAGAATATAATTGAGAATTATATTGCTGGCTGGTATAAGTTTATAATTCGGTTTATGAAGTTATGAGTTAACACTAATTTGGTAGGCAGAAAATTGGTGTTGGAAGTCGAAGGCGTAGTCCACATACGCCCGAACCCGGCGTAAGGTGGTGCCGCACCCTCCAATAAACGAAAAAAAAGTATTGGGGGCGTGACAAAACTGGATGAGTACGGAGCAGGTGGACATGACATAGAAGTTTGGAGTGACCATTCAAATGGCGGTATTGTTGGAGGCAATGTCTACCCCACGCTTGCCACTGAATGTTTATTAAACTTCTGGCAATGTTTTGATTTGTGAAGCTTTTTAATGGTGCACTAAATTTCTATCGATTTGTTGAAATGAAGTATCTGTAATTTTCATTGAATTAGAATGCTGGCTATATTTTCAAATTCGAGGAAATTTTAAACAATGAAATTGTATTTGTGAATTAATTTGTTTTGAGCCTATTTCTAAAAAAAAATTGTTTTTGTTTACTAAAGAGTTGATTTTACATTTTGTTTGGTTAAGATTTGATTTTACTTTTTATTTGGTGAAGAAGTGTTTTTTCTTAAATATAAAAGTAACTGGAAGTATTCCAACTAGTAATTCTATATGATGTGATTTCCCTTCCATAAAAATAATAGCTTAACTTATATTACCAAATAACAATCCATAAAATTATCCCATCATAATTAAATTATAATAAATTTTCATATTTTTTAAAAATAAGACTTATCGTCATGGTAGCCATTCTGCCGACAATAATTTAAATATTCGTTTCAAAATCATATTCTTTTCAGCCCAGCAATGACAACATGTAGCCCTTCTGCCGAGAATAATTTAAATATTCGCATCAAAATCATATTCTTTTCAGCCCAGCAATGACACCATGTCTATCAACGTGAAGAACATGAATAGGCAAATTATATATTACATGTATAGTTATAATGTTGTATATCGTACATGATGCCGGAATATCAAATGAGATCCATTCCTTTTTATTTGATTGGTGAAAATTATTTATTATAAAAAGTTGGATTTTTTAAATGTTTTTATTTATTATTTGTTTGTAAATGTGATGGGAGTGATTAGATTAGGAGTGAAGTGATAGAGTTTGTTAGTGTAGGTGTGTGTTATGCTAATTAAATAGGGATTAGTTTGTTTGAGAAATTCTAATTTAGAGAGGAGCATTAAAAAAAAAAAAAATATTTTGGAGAGATGCTGAATGTAGATCAGGTTAGTAAGGGTCCAAATATTTTTTTTGATTGTGATTTTTCTTTTCATAATTGATTCCATGGAGTTTCATGATGTATTTGTCATCATTTTATGTCAAGGAATTGTTTCCTTCAATCGATCAAGATCATTCTGGTGTAGTTTAATGGTGGAATCTTGTAGACTGATATCTAGTAAATTGTGCATTTTTTGGAATTTTGCATCCAAACGAGATGGATCTATAGATCTGCTCAGTGCTACGAGTATTTTATCCTAGTTTCATATTTTCTCAATGATAGATCTAAAGAATTCTCGAATTTCTATGTTTTTTCTTGCTTGAAATCGCTCCTAGAAAACAAAAACCATTAGACACAGCAGGGTAGTGTCAGGAATAGAAAGGTCGTATTGTGGGTCACGCCTACAGTAGAAGGGTTTAGAAGGATCAAATCTTTAAGGGGTAAACTTGCAAATCAAATCTCTCAAAGTGCCAATCTACAAATGGACCTAGAAGGATCAAATCTTTCAAAGTGTAAACTTGCAAATCAAATCTCTCATGTGAAAATCTGCAAATCTTGATCAAAGGTTTGCACCTCAAGAAATTTGATTCCTCTAGGTGGTTAGAGATCCATAGTTAAGATGGATCTAGGTTGTTTATATAATGCACCTTTAAATAGGTTATATTACATAAGAATACCATTAGTAAAATCAAGGGTTTTCAAAATCTGGAGCTCAAAATCAGCTGATGATTTAAATAAAATTAACTATTTTTATTTAATTTTATTTTAAACATTTTGATTTCTCCAAATGTTTTTGTTTTTTATTTTTTAATTTTATTTTGATCTAATCAAAATATTTACCTAACATTATAAATCTCTTAGAGTAGCTCTAAACACATAAATAATCATCAATTAAATATCAACAGACTCATTAATTTGATGATTGAATTATATCTTAAAATAAAATATAAAATATCAAATATTTAATTGATATAAACTTCAATCCAAAAATTCATATATGAGATTTGTAAAAACTTTAAAGATATGCGTATATGGACCTGTATCAAAATTTTGGTTTACCAATTTAATTTAACTTTGAAACTCTTTGTTAAAATTGTATGTATTTTAAAAAAAACTACATTCTAAAAATGAAAAATCTAAAAATCATTAAGTAAAAAACTATATTTATTAAAATTTTATAATTTATTTTATTATCTAAAAATTAATATATAAAAGTGATATATGTTTAAAAGAAAAAGTTGTATTAGGATGTACAGTAAAGGTCTAGATGGATCACAAAAATTAATAAGTGGTTAGTTAGAGTACATTAATTAGTCGACCAACGAGTCATTTGTTAGGATATATTAATTAGTTGATCTATGGTGATTTTCTAAATAATTAATCTTATATCTCCTAACCCCTTAAAAATTTTATTGCATGGGTAAACACCACCACCCAGGGTAGGAATTTGGATTTCTCTTTACCCATCATACAATTTTTTTTTGACGTTTTGGGTCCTTATGCTTACCGTCAAGAAACGTTATATTAAAAAATTTTCCCTTCAAGAGTGATGTTCTCATAATAAATTAACCCTTCACTAATAAAATTTTGATTAAACAAAAATTTCAGAAGTATGAAACAACGAACTATTGAAAAAAGTATGACCACGAGATAAATATATAAGACATTAAGTTAAAAATTATGTATCAACTCCCCAAAAACCCTTATCCACAGTCCAAAGTTGATAGCATCATGTTTATGATAGATTTTTTCATTTACCCACAAAAACTACAGTAAAACAAGTGTAGCCGTAACTTTCTAGCCCACGTTAAAACCATAAAAGATCCTAATGCACTAAAATGGCACTGTCCCTCAAGTAATGAGGCCTGTAGTGTAGTCTGAAAAAACAATCTTCAGGATCAACGTGAAATAGTACCGACCTGAAAATCAAAAGCATCAACTGATGTAAGACAATGTTTTCATTTTGAATCTCCCTTGAAACACGAATAGTAATACAACAACCTGAAATACCTGCGAACCAGAGACGCACTGGATTAGACACGGAAATCAAATCGGAAGGAAAAAATTAGTAGTAAAATCGTGAGCAGAGAGCAAATTACCTGATAGAGGTTATCGAGCAATGGAATGCATAGGATACCTGACAGAGCTAGATGTTATTAGGGTTTCCTTAGATCAAATAAAACCTCGATAGTTCATCGTTATACCTTAATAAGTTACCTCGCGAAGTGACCCAACGGGTCCTTTTGTTGCAGAGCTTCCAACCATCAGGGGTTTGACCTGCTACTTGGAATGAGAGGGACGAATCTGGCAAACGAGATTGAGTCCAGTTCTATTCCACGATACCTTGAGGCTTGTAGACGTGTTCTGAAGATCTCGTAACGTTCGCACTTCCCTTGTACTCTTATGCGAAGACTCTTGCAAGCGAAAGTCGTATAGTGAAATGAGCTTTCCTTCACTCATATATATACGTTTCCTTCCTCATGTTAAGGGGGTTGCTTATTCATGGCCGACCTCCCTTTATTACATGTAAAGCCCACTTATATCATACATGCGGGCCCTATCAAATATATACCTATAACTTTAAATAACATACACCTAACTTTAAATAACATGAAATTAATTTATTTCAATAAAAACAAATATTAGAGAATTCCAAATATTACTGCACTTCTTTATAAAACTGTTGTTTGAGAGGGTAGTAATGACGTTTTTGCAAAAAAGTGAATAGTAAAAAATACGTTTTAGAACTTTGAAAGCCCATCACAAAAAACGGCTTTTTAAAATTTTTAAGCGTGAAATATGGTCAAAATGCCTTGTGACTGGCATTTTGCCCGTCAAATTCCAACCATGCCACCACCTAAATCTCATATTTTCTCCTCTCTCCACTTAACACTTTGTGAATGACAACTAATAATTTTAAAACCGGTAAATCATTACATTATGTCTAAAGCCTTTTTCTATTCCAAAAATTAACCCACCTCAAAATTTAATTTCAAAATTTTAACCCAATTAAATTAATGACTATTATATTATATATTAATATATTAATATATTATATTTATTTTCCATGAATTTAATTATATTTAATTTAATTAACAATAGTCTATCTATTTCCCAATTATAAGAAAAAGGAGATTTATTGACTTTAAATCGTTTTATAATTTTTATCATAAATAGTTTTAAACTTATTTTAGAATAGATTTAAATATAATTTTTTAATTCTGTAAAAAAAATTGTAAATTGATACATTTAAATATTTTGAATAATATATTAGTTTTCTTTTTCATTTATTAAAATTTTAACTTTAATGACAAACCATATTCTTACTCATCCTACTAGGCTAGAAAAAGAGTTTCCGAATTCAACTAACAAGAAATTAAAAAAAAAATAAAAAATAATGTTTGTTTATCTCATTTTCAATATTCTCGCGCCCTGGGATCAATGCTCATGGAATTCAAATAAATTCCATTTGTATCAACAAGCTAAACAACTGAAAAATTTGGTGTATAAATGAACGCTTACAGACAAATCACGACGACGTTTGTGTAGACTCATTATCAAATCTTCTTCTTTAAGTAAACATACCATGAACAGGATAGATCATGATTACCAAGTTCGGCCGGTCAGAAAAGTGTTCAGGAAAAATACCCCGGTTTTATTATTCGGAAATTTGAATTCGGTACGGTCTTTGGTGTATAGAAATTTAAAAAATATTTTTTAACTGTATATTAAAAAATATTATAATCTTGGTGAAATTTGGTAAAAGTTTTTTTAATATAAAAATTAATATTTAAAATAGAAATTCTATATTATTATTTTAGTAAATTGTTTTTAATATAAAATAAATATTAAAACAGATTTTATTATTATTTAAAATATTAAAAAAAAGTTTACTATATAAAAAAAATTATATTTTATATTTAAGAAAATTAAAAAAGAAAATTGTATTAAACGAAAATAATAGGAACACTAAATTTCCATTCTAAAAAAAATTCTGCAGTTGTAAAACAATAAAATTTTATATTAAAATATAGTAAAAAATAGTTAATTTATATTGCTTAAAATAATAAATTTAATAACAAAAAAAATAAATTCTTATTTAAAAATATTTTATAAAATCATAATCTCCATTCTATTTCAATCTTATATATGATTATATTCTTTTCAAAAATTTAGAGTATGATGCAGACCACAACACTCTTCCCACCCTTGAGAATTCAAAAAAATTCGCGAACTAAAGTTTTGTGCACACGATTAAGAAGAAATGTATCTATTTTAAAAAATATCATTATTCTATGGTTTTATTTTAGTATCCATATTATTATATATATATAATATATATAATATCTTTAATGTTTTAATTTATAATATTAGTTAAGAAAGATAGAGAGTTAAAATATAGATTTTTTTATTTTTTAAAAATAAGTTAATTTTGGAAGACTTATATTTTCGATTTTTCCCGTTTTGAATATTAGGTAGTCAATTTTTTTTTTTTTTGGGTATTGAATTGAATTCAAATTCATATTCGAATTGGAATTTGGTAACAACTCTTTCTTGCTATTTCAAGTTGCTTCAACCTGCAATAATGAAGAAGAGGGATGTTGCTTCAACCCACAATAAGTCGAAATTTGATCAGCATTCCATCAATCAACACAACAATAAGTCATGATTTTATTTATTAATTAGTTTTATAACAGAATGAAGAAGAGGGATACAGTCAGATTCAACATTCCTCCTGTTGTTGCAGCCTCCTTACGTGGAGAAGTTTTTCATGCTATGTGGAGAAGCCCTACATTTCATCTTTTTGCTTCTGTCATCCTATAATCTTGTTACTCTGGGGCTTACTGGTGGCCTTTTTCTGACTGTTTCACAGTGGTGGCTCCTCATTTGGTTGTACAAGGTGGATTTCTCTACATGTCATTACCTTCGGACGTCCTTGTTCTATATGTGCGCTTTGGTTGTAGGATCCTTCTTGGGTCATAGGGTTTCTCTGTGGGGATCAAATTGTTGTGGTTTACTTTGTGGGCATTACTGTGGTTCCTCTCTCGGGCATGTGTCCACCTCCTATGATGGAAATACTCCACATTATCTGTCTTTTTCCTTACTATCTACATTCTGGTCCTAATCTGGTTTGAACACTCTCGTCCAACTCGTAGGAGGTCTGATGTGAGATTGGAGAGATGCTCTTTAAGGGTGTTATATGTGGGGATAATATTGGGTACCTTGAACAACATGAACCTCTCTGTTTTCATCAACTCTGACGCAAATGGATTAACTCTTTTAGCATCTCGCATCCACTCAAAGAAATCAGTTTCAGATGTTGTCATTTATGGAGGAAGTTCTTAGGATTTTGGTGTTGTTGCTGCTATGAATGAACCAGGTTGGGTGCATAGAAACGTTG
>APFE030991470.1:78849-93015 GCA_000404065.3 Pinus taeda | reverse complement strand
TGGGGTAGCTCCTCTCTTGATGGGATAAGTTCCTCTATCATAGGGATGCATGAACCATCTGGAGGCGTTCAATACATGCCAAACACTCTTCTAGAAAGCTCTAGAAGTGACCAAAAGTAACTTTTTTAAGATGAAACTCGCGCCTTTTTACCTTTACAGGAGTACGCACCCATCCCTTGGCTTACAGAGTGTACAAGTACGCAGGTACAATGAGCTTGGGATGCGTACACGCAGGTAAGGTAGAGAGAACCTGCGTACCCAGAGATAAACATGATTTTTTAATGAATTTCTCTCTTTTTTGAAGTTTGACATGGAGAGCAGAGGTATAAGGCTTGACAAGGAGGATAATATGACTATTGATGGAGCCATATTAACTGCAGATAGTCATGGGTTTTTCCTAGTTTAACAAAAGTTTCAACATTGCCTTGCCATTTCTTGGATAACCGTGGTGTGATGGGATTCTTTCCAGGTTAAGATTTGGATTTCCATAAGGTTTTGGAACTAGGTAAGGTGGTCTTAGTAAAATCCCCAAGGGTTAGGGGTGGAGGTGGTTTAATGTCTAGGAAGCCCTCGACAGGTGGGTGGAGACATGTAAATTCCCTAAGGTAATGGTGAAGAAATCCTTAGGTGTCCAAGCTTGTTTGGGCTTTGTGATCTCTTTACTGATTTTGGAAAGAGCCTCATAGCCTAAGGGTGGACATTGTCTAATATCCAGGAAGCCTTGATTTTTTATGTCTTGAGATCCCACACTCATGGTTGGAATATGGTCAGGGGGTGATTAGATGAAAGAAATAATTGTTTGAGCCCAATCTATGGTCAGGTGGTACGTGGAAGTCCCTAACTTGGTTGGATTTAGCACAAGTTAATAAGAACTATTTTAATATTAGATAACATATACTTTTTATTATCATAATTTCATGGATATTATGTCATGCTTAATAATCTGGTTATATGATGGTTATAAGGATGGATTTGTAATGTACTCTAGCTATGACTTGTTCATGATTTGATAAGTATATGAATGGCAGATGAATGAATGGAATAACAAGCATTATTTGTAGCTAACATCAAAGGGAAGTAAACCTTATTGATGATTATCATATGGACCACAAACAATTATGATTAGATATGCATTCATGACCTATAACTCTGATGTTATCTGTGTGTTTGACAAAATGTCTATTATGGATTAGGCATGTTATGAGTCAGTTCTTATTCAAGTTTTGTATGAATGGCTTCATCATTATGTCATTTATCATTTTGAGAAGTTACAGGTAGTTCTAGGTAGTGGTATGGAGGCTATCTCAGAAATGTGGCTTAGATCTCATGATTGCATGCTCTGAACTAGAGGATTCGGGTTGTAACTGCATGGAGGAAGTGTTGTGCATGCGGTTGGAGGGTGATAATTACACCCTTGCATGCTTTTTCATGTAGTTGGAGTGTTATGTCAGATAAAAATAGCTTCAACTCAGAGTTTGGTCACCTGTGGTGGTTCTTTGGCCCTTGAGTGTCCTGTAAGCCTTAAGCAATGTTTGTGAGTTGTCAGTTTTCGACCCCACATCCATAATTGAAGCTTGGAGTTCGAGTCATGTCATAGTGGCACTCCACTTCACATTTACCAAGAGGGCTTGAAAATTTTAATAAATGTGGGCTGGATGCGTTACATCATCATACCACCTCTTTTCTTCCCTCTTTGGAACAAAAAATACAATTTTTTTATAGTATTGGTTTGCCCTGAATAAGCCACAATGTAGTAAAGATGGCTATGATACCTCTTGTAAGATATCTCTCCATTTTTTTTTTTTACATTGGTGAGATGGTAATTTCTTAATTATAAAGGTAAGTTCATAAACGATGCCAAATTACATGACATTTTGATTGTTTTATTATTATTACTAAGTGAAATGTAACAATATGGATTATTAGTATTCATGGTGTAAAATATAAATTCTCATAACACCCTTGTCACTTCATTATTAATGTTGTTCTTATGCATTTGCATGACTTATGCTTAATTATACTCCTATTCACCTATAGATATATGCGAGTAACTCCTACAATGCAAACCTAAGGTTGTATTTGGTGATGTTTAACTTAACCCACATAGTCCAGTAACACCTCACCTCAATGTCTAAGGTTTTTTATTAATGTTTTGGTTCTACAGATTAATAATCCTACCTCACATATATTTCCCATTAGAATTTGATCACTAAGGCTCTATACACATGGATCACAATCAAAGTAGAGGTATTGACACCCCTCCTTCAAATTCTCTAGACTTATAAAAAATAGAGAATTATGATCTTCGGAATCAACTCCATCTTGGGAATTTAGATATAGAATCCAATCGACGGTCTTGGTCTCTAGTGCTTAGATATATGGCATGGATATAATTCTATGTTTATGGGAGTAACTACCTCCCCTCCCTCGACACCACTTTTCTCTCTATTGCACTCATTCACTTGCAAGAACAAGCTCTACAACAAAACTTTGTTATTCACATAATTTGTCTTGGTACTAGTTGTTTAAGCTCACAAAGGTAAGTTCAACAGCTGAGTCCTTAATAACTGCATATCATTTGTCTTAAATCACAAGGCATTGATTCTTTTTGTTGCATACTTGTATTTAACCCATGGTTGAATGTTTTCCTCTTTTTTTTTTTCATTCCTGCATGTTGTGTAAGTGATAAGGCAAGGGTCATTTCAATGTTTCTCTAAAGGGCCTAATTTTTGGAGCAGAAACCATTCCATTCCCTCAATGATGTAAAAAAAGTAATTACAGTTCGATTCATCAAGTCAATATTAATTTCCTAGTGTTTTTTTTTATTAAACCCTTCTTCTATGTACGTAATTTTCTCAAAGATTATTATTTATTTGTATTTGTGTGATATGAACTCTTTATAGGTAGGTATAGACCTAACCCTATTCGATGATTTCCTTAATTTGTTGGCTAGTACAAGCTTAGTATTCTAACGAAACCTTTGTTGGAATTTCCGTAGGTTAGGTTTCATCCCTGTGAGCAGAGATTCAAATTCACATACAATACTTATGGGTTCTATAGTAATCCTTGTTTATTGTTTACCACTCCAGGTGTTGGAGAAGTCGAAGCGAAAAATGAATTAGGTTTTATTAGGTTTTTTAAAGAGTTGAATACTATGACACCACTCTGGTTAGTTACCTTTCATGTATAAGTTAGAATGAAAACTGGGTTGTTAATCATATGACCTTGAGTTATTCACTTGTGAGGGTTGGGTCATTTCACTTGGCTAATTTGACTATTTAATGTATATAATTTAACCATTGAAAATTTCAATGGAAAATGCATTTTTGTGAACTAGGTTCCTTCTATTTTCTTGTATAAAAGGAAAACGGTTAGTTTTACCTTACAACCCTCTAACCACTAAATAAAATATACGATGTAAAATCTTGAGAAAAATATAAATATAAGGAGGTCTTTAGTTTTTCGTCAAGTATAAATTATGATTCCTTTAACTTGGGTACTTAGCTACATAGTATTTACATAAAATGTGTTACTTATTGTATATCTTAATTATGATTCTTAGTAAAAACATGTATCAAACTATAGAAGATTATTGTTTTTCTTTAATGGAAAAGTATTGCACCCCTTTCTTTCACTTACACTATAAAGGGTTTTGGTTTATCCATTATGTTCTTATTTATTTTAAGCTATTAAAAGATTAGAAAAGAAGTTCTCACACCAATAGTTTTTGTAAAACTCCATCTTTCTGTTTTGTGGTATTTTAATAAATTCTTCGGTCAACTTTCTTTGTTATTAGCACAACAAGGATTTTTATTTAATCACGGATCCTACTATGACTCATATTCATGAATACAAAATTATTATTTACTGTCTGAAAGGTTGATGGGACCTATCTCTTGTACCTACCATATACATTTCAGTCTAAATATATAGTATTTCAGGATTGTTCCAACTAAATGGATTGATATATATTTTGTCGAGTAAAGATTGGAACTAATATAATTAATCAACATTATGGATTCTTTTCCATTACATAGTATCAAAATTGAAATCACAACATTCCAACACATAACAGGAAATAAAAGCATATAAAAAAACATATTTCACTTATATGTTTTCCAATAGCTATGTTTTGCATGAAATAACAATGGGAAAAAGGATGCTCCACCCAACCAATGAGAACCAATATCCTCTACCTAAACTCCCACCATGCCAAATTCACATTCAAAACAATTTTCATGATAGAGACCATACTAGGTCCAACCCAAGATATTCTCTAACCCCACGAAGTCTAGTCTAAGGTTTAACTAACCACACAAGTTTAAATTTAGAATTCCACTAGCCAAGAATCTCAAGGATTCCTTATTTTGGTAGTGTCCCACCTCCCTCAACGACGTCCTATCTGAGGGTATCAAGCTTAACAACTTTAATTTCCTCTCTTGGCCCCCCTTCAACTAGACTTCAAGTTCACACTGTTGCCTTGTACTTCCCCCCTCTCACCCTCTTTGCTCCCTTTTACCTAACTAAGATGATTTATCTCTAGGGAGAGGAATAAATATATTCCAACTATATAGTATGTGAAACTCTCTTTTAGCATCTTGGGTCCACTATAATTTTCATGGTTGACCATATACAATATTTATTAAACAAATTTTGCAAAATAAACATTTATGTTTATCACTTCTTCATACCAGGCCTTTAGCATGGTCCACAGTCTACTAAATAACTTTAACAAAAGTAAATTAGAATATTTACAATTTACTATGGGTATTACCCATTTTCTATCAGTTGTATCTATTTCAACATGTAGTCAATTTTGTAAAATTTTGTGATGCATTAGAAGATTTTGAAATCGATAGCTTTCATAATAAGGCATAGTCACATGAAAAAATATGTAATTCATAAGTACCTATTGTGAATAGGAACAAATTAAATATAAAATAAATATTGATTATTGTTTATAAGAAAAGAAAAAAATTGACTAGTTAAAAATTAGAATAAAATAAAGAATACAAAATAAAATAAAAAACAAAAATAATAATTATCATTAATAATTAAATTATCCTAGATCCATCTTAAATATAAATCTATCAAACATTGAGAGATATCAAATCTCTCGAGGTGCAAACCTTCCTCAAGTTTTGCACTCCAAAAAGAGGGTTGCACCGTCAAAGATTTGTTGCCACCTGGAAATTGATAGATCCAGAGTTAAGATGGGTCTAGGTTGGTTCTACTTGTAATTGCATGTAGAGATTTTCTCCAACTCAGTATGGAAGAGTTGTTGTAATATCTTGTTATGTTATGTTTTGTTATCTAATCATTTTGACTTGGTCAAATAAAGAAATAAGTACATATGTGTGTGTGTGTGTGTGTGTGTAAACTCTGAATCTATCAAACGCCGAGAGGGATAAAATATCTCGAGGTGCAAAAGTTTCCTAAAGATTTGCACTAAAAATGATGTTTACATCTTGAGATATTCGATCCATCTTGGCTTTTGATAGATTTGGAGTTAAGATGGATGTAAGTTGATATATTGGTTTATTTTTTACCCACATTCTTTCCACAATTATTTCACTTTCTTTGTTTTAGGGTTTTTTCCTATTTCTATGGTAGACATTCCATTTCTCTCATCCTATTTTTAATTTTATATTTATTTCTATTTTTCCTTCTTCTTTTTATTTATTATTATATTATGATTATGAATCTAGTAATTTAATTTGAAATATTGACCTATTGAAATGTCTATCATGGAGTCAACTATAGAAGATCAAAATGTCATAACTGATTCTCACACGAATCTCATATCAACCATTACAAACCTACAAGGAGGGCTATATGAACAAAAATATGGTTTTTGGAGAATATTAAGGTGAAGATTTAAAAGAGAATATCAAATCTAGTTTTTCCCATTAGGTGTCATAATTAGAGCTCATGCATTCCTTTACCTCCTTAAACTTCCTTTTCATAATAAATGGCACCATAAAGATTTTTCGCACCTTAGCAAAGCCATTGTTTGTGATGAAATAAGGAAAAATCATTATACTCTTGATTCCAGTCTAATATGGCCCTGAAATCGCTCCTAAAGCTAGTGTCCTTAATTCACAAAGATTTATGAAACATGTTTGATGCTTTCTTAACCTCGAAACTGAATTTTCTAGTTGTAGGGCTTCTGATGAGAACCAAAAGAGGTTATCGAAACTCCTTGATAGAAATTGGATTGGTAATGCAACTTTTCTTGTTGATAATATATTATGTAATGTATGCTTTGACCAAGATAGCAGCATGATCACTACAAAAAATTTACCACATATTGAAAATGATACAAAATCCAATCTATGTGACAATTCTGAAGAAATTTTGGAAGCAACAACTATTTACAACCTACTTGATGTGGGTCCCCCACATATTAATAAGTTAAACCTTGCATTAGTGGAAAGCAAAACCAACTTGAGCAATAGTTACAAGAACATCATGAATAGTTCGTAGAGTTTGTTGAACAGTGTGAATGGCCCAATGAAGAACATGGAAAACAATGGTAGTTAAGGATCCTATTAAACTTGACCTAGAGGAGGAGACGAGATAGGGCCAAGTTTCTCTCCCTTACATTAAAGGGACTCCCAACTTCATTGCTAAAATCCTTCTAAAAAATAACATTAAGACCATTTGTAAACCCCTTGAAATTTCAAAATATATATTTCCTAGTTAGCCAAAGATAAGTTTGAACCCATGCTAAGTTCAAGGGTTTACCAGATTCTCTTTCCATATGGGAATTCATACACTATCCATATTGGAAATCACTTCAGAGCTCACCTTAAATAACATATTTATGATACTAATCATCATTGTGTTTTAAAGTACATGATTATTGAGCATTATATCAATTCTACACATCTTGTTTTCTTTAATCAATCCAAAATCTGAGCCTTTGTCCCATTTCACATTTAGAGAATCACTAGGGAATCCTTGAAATAGAAAAGAACCCCAACAAATTTAATGGAGAAGATGGTTAAAAATTAAGTCATTCTTTGAAACTTGTTATCTATCACCTTGCTAATTATTCTACCCTTCTGATCTAGATTTATGAAGGAATGAAATGAAAATATAATTTTAAATAAGAACATAGAGACACAATGAAACAAAAATTTAATTAATAAATAGAAAATGATGAAAACTATTTACATGTAGAAAGGAAACAAAGTAATTCAAGCGATGGTATCTTATCTCTGAGAAGAGATGTGCTGGCCACATACCTTTTGAAGTGAATTACAATGAGGCTCTGAGGTATTTACATGATGAGGAAACAATGAGAAACCCTAAAAATCGAAAAACCTAACCCTAGGATATGAAGCTCGAAAATCATGTGGGCTTTGAAGGGGTTAGTTTGAATGTCAACTTCCTGGGGTCATAACTTTGGGATATAATATTCATTTGCATGCATGATAGCCAATTAGAAAGGTATATATGATGAAAGAAGATTTATACTACAAATGTGAGTCATAGAGACACATTTGTATATTTCCCAAAAAAGTCGATTTCGGGCCCGAAACCGGCTCCAAAATTTCAGGACCCAAAAACTACCAAAAATATAAAATCGTTGAAATAGGAAATTGTGCTAGAAATTATGAAAATAAAAGGAAGCATTGTTGGGGAATGAAGTGGAATAGGTGAGTGGAAACCAATATCTACCTAGATTAGTCCTTCCTCCTAAGAAGAAAATGTACCCATTATGTTAAGGGCCTCCATGAGATGGAGAAACTTCTGCTGAATGTGCTCCCTAGTGAGCCACTTTCTCAGGTGCAAGATCTACTTGTCCTTGAAAACCTAATATAACTAGATCCTTTGTTGGTGAGTGTTCTTAATATTTGTGTCCATGATCTGATCAGTTGTGGCCTATTCAATGCAATCTGGGTTGAGCTCTTTTGGTTTTAGCTCCTCAACAATGTCGTGTGTGTCTAACAATGGTGGAAAGTATGGTCAAAGGCATTCTACATTGAAGACTAGGTGCAGGCCAAGGAATTGGGGGATAATTAGTTTGAAATAATTGTCACATAGACTTGGTGATGGCGTAAGGCCATTATTGACGCGGTTGAATATTTCGATGGACTCGAACAAGGTGTTCCTTATGAAAATGCAACCAAACCTTGTTGCCCACTTATGTGACACTTGATGTTAATCATGGTATTATTTGTACTTGACATTGGCTTTATCCATGATATCATGAACCTACTGATAGTTGTGTTGAATGTGTTCAATAAACTTGGTGGCTTTACTAGCTTCAAACTCAAAGTGTGTATATTCTTCATGTGTAGTTGCAAGAGGAATTACAACATCAATGTGACACAATGGTTGAAATTCTAGGCCCAATTTAAAGTAGTTGAGTTCAGTTGAGCTATGGAGAGACTTGTTATAGTTGTGTTTCAGATTTAGAAGACTCTCATCCCATGTTCGTGGATGCTTGGAGTTGTACATGCATATTATATGCACTATGATCTTGTCTTGCATCTTTCTCTGACCATCGACTTGGGGATGGAATGTAGTCAACTTGCTGAGATTGTTGTAAACAAATGACCATATTTTTGACCAAAATGCACATAGGAACCTACTATCTTGATTTGATATAATGGTATTTGGTATTCTAAAATGTACCCACACTCATTCAAAGAATAATTTCGTAGTGTATTCTATTGTGATGCTCTTCTTGTAGGAATCCAATATTCCCATATTTGAAAAGCTATCAACATCCACATATAAAATGTCATTACAATGCTTGGTAGAAGGAAGGCTAGACACATAGTCCATGGAGATGGATTCTCAAGGTTGTCTAGGAGTAGGAAAAGGAGTGTAAAATCCTTCCTTATTAATGGTTGGCTTGGTGATGGCAAACATAGTGCAGGATTAGATATATTTTCCAACATCTTTTCATAGTTTTGGACAATAAAAATATTTATGTAGTACTTCCACTATTTTCTCCAAACCAAAATGTCCTACAACATGACTCGTGTACCTCCCAAATTAGCTTGGCATGCTCACTTGAAGGAACACAAAGGTGTCCAAGGTAGCAAAATAGTGTGTCCTAGAGGTGGAAGTCTTGAACTTGCTTTCC
Organism: Pinus taeda; assembly: GCA_000404065.3. Lineage (NCBI taxonomy): Eukaryota > Viridiplantae > Streptophyta > Pinopsida > Pinales > Pinaceae > Pinus > Pinus taeda. Next base: position 83,912 of record APFE030991470.1, on the reverse strand, counting down.
ATCCATTAGTATTTGGTATGTGGTTGAAAATTGTGGATCATTTTTGTACAACTGTAACCATCTAGAAGTATCAGGCCCACTAGAGTTGAGAACAATGGTTAGTGCCACAATAGGGAGCTAACTGAGGAAATTTTGCTATGTTATTTGCACCACGCTTCTTATATTTAATGTTAAAATGGAATTGTTGCAAATATGTGGACCATTTATGATGGTGATCATTTTGCAAATTTCCTTATGTCTGCATAAACTGAAGAGGTCACTAGTCTATGTGGGTGGTCGTCTCCTTCCCTAGTATGTAATATTTCCACTACCGACAAGCCTGCATGATAGAATACATCTCCTTATCATAGGTGGCATATTTTTTAATAGTATCAGAGAGTGTCTCATTGTGATAGGCCATCAGATGCCCATCTTGGCTTATAACTACACCAATAGAATATTAAGACGCATTTGTCCCAATTTCTAATAGTTGTTTTAGGTCTAGTAATGTGAGGATTGGGGCAGAGAAAAGGTGGTGTTTCAAATAAACGAATTCCTTCTGTTGTGACTTAGACCTAAAAAAAAGTCTTTCGCTCAACCTTTGGTAACTCCACTCAAAGGAAAGGTGATATGAGAGAACCCTATTGCGAATCTTCAATATAAATTGATAAGGACCAAAAAGTTGTAAAACTCTATTAGAGTCACTGGGGCTAGATTATCCTAAATGAGTTCGATCTTAACTAGATCCACATGCATTCCTTTCTCCAAGTTGGCACATAGTTTATATTTCCATAGCATTTGAAGGACCTTTAGGATATGTTGTAAGTGCTCTGCCCATCTCTTGATGAAGATGAGGATGTCATCCAGATATACAACCATGAACGAGTTGGTGAAAGGCTGCAATATGTCATTCACTAGTCTTATAAATTTTTCATGGGAATTTTTCAACCCGAAGGGCATGACCAACCACTCAAAGAGACCCTCCTTGGATTTGAAGGGGATATTCCATACATCTATGGGTTCTATTGGAATGTGGCGATTGCAAGAGTTTAAATAAAACTTGTTGAAGTACTTAGCCACCTTGAGCTGATCAACAAGGTCATCAAATCATGGGATCAGGTATTTGTTCTTCACAATGATTTTATTCAATTCTCAATAATCAATGCAGAGTCTCGCATTCCCATCTTTCTTATGTACGAGTATACTTTGGCTCCTACAAGGAAAGGAACTTGGTCAAATGTGCCATTTTTGTAGAAAATTGTATATCTACCACTTTATTTCATCATTTTCCAAAGAGACTAACACCATAATCACTCATTAGGTAGAGGTACTTTGGGAGTTATATTGATCAAATGCTTGGCCTCTAAGTGCAAGGGTTCCCCTATGGGAGAGGAGAAGATGTCCTTGTATTCTTCCATGGCCTTATCAACTTGCTTCATTTTTTATAGGAACCCTTTATAGGGGCCATAGATGTGGCCATGATCTTCCCCTTACTTTGAGAGTGAACCAGGAAGCAAACAAATTTTTCGGTTTAGGAGATGATCTTAATGCATTGCTTAGCATAGATCAAAGAAATGGTAGTAAGCGAGGCTACCTCTAGTATTTGGTATAGTTTTTTTTCCAAAAAGTAATAATAAAAGTATAAGATCTCGACTTATACATAGCATGACACTTCGACAAGTATGGTTTTCCTAATAAAAAATCACAAACTTGAATGGGAGGAACATCACACAATACCTCCACCGTGAAGGCCTTGATGTTCTAGGAAAGGAAACATTGTTGGCTAATGTGGAGATCTCACCCTTGGTGGAGCCACCTAATGGTCTTTGGATACAAGTGTGGTGTTGTTGGCAGGCCCAACCACTTAATGACCTCTACTAACCTCAGGTTATTTTGGTTCCCACTATCGGAAAAAAACTATAGCAGAGAACCCTTTATTGGCTTATATGGCCTTGACCTAGGATCAGAAGAATTATCTAGCCAAACAAATCCTGCAGCTACCAGCCCTTTCGGCAACAATCCACGAAGCGCAGACTGAGGTCTCACTTGAGGTAGCAGGGGAGGGTGTTGTAACTAGGTTTTCACACCCTAGAGATGTCTTGGAGGTGGTTGGGGGCTTGCACATTATTCTACAACCTTGCGCTATGCCAGATCCGCGCAGATCGAAATACCTTTACCGTGCTTATTACAGATTGAATCACTTATTACTAGTTTGATCTAGTTAAAATGGTCTTTAAGCAAACATTTATTACTTTTAGTTACTTCGCACATAAAGATTAATCCAGTTCACATGAATTTAACCATAGAAAATGCAGAAATCATAACAATTCATTTATCATAAAAGTGTACAGTCACAATCAACATAGAATTCAGAAGAAACTTGTATTTATTATCAATCTTCAACAATACATCCAGATCCACGCTGCACACTCAACTGTAGGGGTCCACACACATAGCTGTGGACTTTCCAGGCCTTTGTATACACAGCTGCAGAGTCTTTACCTTCTACCCTACTCCCTCGACTCATACTTATAGAAAATTTCAAGTTATTTCCCTTCAGAACCCATTACATTCCATCTTTTTTTAGAACTACTTTCCCTGATAGAGCACTGCTCTATTTATACTTTCCCTTGGCCCGCGGTCTCTCTGTGGGCAAACTCTATTACTATTTCTTTACATTATCTTTGGGCGGACTACCCTTTGACTCAACCTACTATAGTTCACACTCTGCACTTTCCACGGAGTCTTTTACCCTAATATTACCCAAAATTTCGGGCTGCGCACCTCATACTCATTCCGCAGGGCTTGCACTACCCAACACCCTTCACCCACACTAGGAGTGGAAGAGATGTTCCCCCTCCTTTGGATTTTGAGGCTCAATATAATAGACCATGGTGGTGGTAGCTGTGAATTGGGTTTATAATCAATAATATATTTCCTCGTGTTAGGTTCTAGCCTAAGTTTGGAGAATGCATCTGACTCAGAAGATTTTAGCTTAGCGATGAGTGAATTCTTGGAGCAATAGTCATTTGTGTTCTGAGTGGGGCTCTTATGGACCTCACACCACTTTCTTGCGTCCTTCTTCATATTCTCAGTGATATTCTTTATTTTTTTCCATTATGGGTTGTCTTGGGTCACTCCATGTTGGTTCTATCCTTTCTTTTACAACTTTGAGGTTGCTTTACCTGATTTGGATTTGCAAAACCAAAGTTTCACTTATTATGTTTAGATTTCTTCTCAATCTTGACAAACATCAGTACACTACACCAAGTGAGGAGAGTCCTAACAACTCCATAATTTTCTAGATGTATTTGTGGATACAGCCATGATACTTGAGTATCATATGCCTCTTAGAGTCCTTGATACCCAACTACATGAGTAGGATATGAAAAATATTTGTGAACTTTAACACATCTTGGTTCATTTCTTGTCATAGTGTGGTCCATTTTATATACTTTTATTCATAGCTCCCAATAGGCTATTATTTTTCCTTGACTATATCTCATAAATAATTCCAAGAGGGTGTGGCTAAAAGTAGTCAGGGTTCCTCCTCATCCCTCTACTCATAGTAAGTGTCCCACCAATAATTGACATGGTGGGAGTCCTTAAGGAGTGAAAAAGTAATATTTTCCCTATTGGAAAAATTATGGCCCGAAAAATATCCTTCCAATATATTTAACCATATATCTTGAGCATATGTTTCTATTTGGCCTTCAACTACAATGATGTGAAAGTTAACTTGTACCTTTAAGGGAACGATGCCTCAAAGTGGCTATTGAATGAAGATGCTTTGTCCACTATTATTCTCAGAAGGATATGGGAAAAATTGCCCATCATCTTGTTCCTTTCTCACTCAAGGGCCTCTTCAATTAACAATTTGAAAGGATATATTGCTCTTTCATCTTTCTTTTTCTTCCACCATGGGAGGTTATCAGGGTTCATAAGGCTGATCTTGCAAGGTTTTGACCAGTTCAAGTTTGAACTCCTTATAGCTCAACCTCTTTAAGGACATGAACAGAAAAACATTGAAAGAGAAGATTAATCTAATACCATTGATCCATATTTATGAAGGAATGAAATGAAATACAAATTTAAACAAAAACATAGAGATATAGAAAAATAGAACTTCAATTAATAAATAACAAATGTTGAAAATTATTTACATGTAGAAAGGAAACAAACTAGCTAAGGCGATGGTAGCTTATCTCTGATAAGATATATGATGACTACATGCCTTTTGAACTAAGTTACAATGAGCCCCTGAGGTATTTTTATCATGAATAAAGAATGAGAAACTCTAAACATCCAAAAACCTAACCATAGGAGATGAAGTGCCAAAGGCTTGTGGGCCCTTGTGCGGTTAGTTAGAGTGTCAACTTCTCGAGGTCATAATTTTGGCATATAATATTCATTTGGGGCATATGATAGCTTGTTATAAATATTTATCTAAGGAACGGAACTTTTGATTGCAAACACCAATCAATTCCACATGTTTTCTCATTTCCCCAAAAAACGTTGTTTAGGGCCTTAAAATGCCTTTGGAAGTTTAGGACCCAAAACAAATGTCAAACATAGAAAATTGCCAAAATAGTAAATTGCGCTGGAAATTAGGAAACTAAAAAGAGAAAATGTTTGGGGTCCAAGTGGAATAGGTGGGTGGCCACCAATATCCACTTGGATCACCTTCCCCTATGCCTGTATGGTCCTCCCTTATGTTTGATCGCTTAGTATTTGTTATAATATATTGACCTTGTACACTATTATCTTTCTAATCTCTCCCCCCCCTTTCCTATTTCTACCCATATATTTCAATAGTTAAATTAAAATTATAATATTTTTTCTTCCTATTTCTATCTTTATATTTCATTTCTCGTTAAATGTAAATTATAATATTTATCTTATATTGTACCCCCTTCTCCTTTACATTTCTTCATTTTATAAATTCTTATTCCTATTCCTATTGTCTTTCTTGATAGTTTTCATTTCCCTTCTTATTTAACTATATCCTATTAAAGTTATATAATTCAACTGAATTCATTTCTCAATTTCATTGATTCTATTCTAACACCCCTTTTTCCCTTAAA
>APFE030991470.1:9425-47240 GCA_000404065.3 Pinus taeda | reverse complement strand
GCGCGACGTGGTGAGGTACTGGGTGGACTGTGGTGAAGAGACTCTGATGCGATATCGCGATATCGCGTCGGCGGGGAAAGAGGGGGATCATTGGGTTGGGCATTTGGCGCTTGCGACTACTGATATGTGATATCGCGATATCGCATCGGCGGAGAGGAAAGGTGAACGGATTGGACACTCGGCGTTTGTGATCGCCGATGGCCAATTTCGCGATATCGCATCGGCATGTTACGGATGGGCAATGTTTTGCATGAAAGTGAGAGGGCGTGGTTGCGATGCGAAAACGGCAAAAAGGTAAGTAAGTGGGTGTGAAGGGCTTTTGAAGTTTCGGAAGGGGTTCGACTACTTCGGGGGAATTTTATACTTAGGAAGGAGTCCATAGTATCTGGAAGGTGGTTTCGGAGGTCAGGGTTCTTGCTTAGTTTCTGATAAACTAAACAATTCCCGGGACTTGCTATGGTTATTTTTCAACCAGGGGGAGGGATATTACATAGGGGAATTTACTTAATATTAATACGGGGACGGGAAACATAGGGAGCTACATAATAATGTTAGAGGTTAATATGGAGATAGTAAGAAAGCGCTAAGTTTCGGGAGAACTTAGGCTGTTACAGGGGTAGGACCATACTTCGGGAGAAGATATGGAACAACTTTGAGTAAAGCAGACCTTTACTCAACCGGAGTGATGAAGATGATGAACTCAAGAGGTGTCAAGCAGATCTTGACCTCTTTTGGGGATGTTAGTTAATGATCGGGGAAAACAGAGAAGGGGAGTTAGTTATACCTCATTTGAGCCTTTTTGCTCACCAATCTTTGCTGATAATGTTCTGCATGATATGATACCTGCAAACTTGGAACTGGTTAGCAATTCAACAGCCTCAGAACTACCTACCCAGCATACTTGCCTAGCATTTTTTCTTCTTTTTACTTGGGGGTGCACTTAGACTTGCAAACCCATCATACATTTTTCTTTTGATGCTTTCCTATCTACATACTACCCTTATTTCTTCCAGAGCCCAGATTAAACTGTTGGGCTCTTCTGTTTCTCTGCCTATCTAAGAGTCTGCCAAGATTAAACTGTTTGGACAGACTTACAATCTCTATATTCTAAAACATGAAATTTAAACCTAGGGAGACCAAGATTAAACTGTTTGGACCTCCCTTTAACTAGAAGTAGCGATACCGGGACAACTTTACAAAATTTGAAGGCAATTTAATGAACTTGAAGTAGCCTTCTTCATTTGGAGACTGTTTGAGCAAATATGGAGCATTGCAGCAAGCAAAGTACAACATATTTGGCCTGTGAAATGCCAATCATGAAAAATGAATACTTGCTGCAGCAGGAGCTAACATACATTTTACGCATTTTTAACCCAGGCTAGATAAATGATGAGACTTCAAAGGAGTGCCATTTTCAAACCAGTTGACCAAATGAGGTGAAACAAGCGTCAATGGGAAGCTTATAAAAAATCGATTCTAACAAAGCAATCAAAACAAGAATCCAAGGAAAATGAAAAATTAACGAAAATTTAGGGCAATCAACTAAATAAAAATCCAAAAAGGTGTTTATCCAAGATTTTTATAGAAAGGGTCCCCATTATTTTAGTTGAGCAAGTCAATAATGGGGGGGGGTTGTGTTTTCACCACAACAGGTCCCTATAATAATAGTGTAGCCCCCATATTGTTATTATTGTGCCCCATATAAACAAACTTTTGTTATTGTTGAGCCCTTACATTATTATTGTTATGTAGTCCCTAATTATATTTTGGCCCTTTAGACTTTTATGTATACCAAGGAGGTCTTGTCATTTGAATCATCCATGAACTGTTCATTTATGTGATGTAAAAGGAGGTTTCCACCCTCGAAGAGGATTATTTTAAAGTGTTTGATCTATGTTTTTTTTCTATTTTGTGATCTAGTTACATAAAATTTGGTAGCAAAGCTCTAGATCCTAAGGTTTCACTGCTTCAAATAGGTCACCTTGGAATTATATATATATGTGTGTGTGTGTGTGTGTGTGTGTGTGTGTGTTCTATGAGACTTTAGAATCTTAAATTTCAACCACAAATGAAATATTGATAAAAATCATGTAAAAAATGAAGAGCTTGGTTTGCTATATTTTTATAGATATGATCCAAATACGTTAGGGTCTGTAGATGCTCTAGAATTCAATCTAAAACAGGTGTTCCAAGAAAAATCATCATAATTTTCTCTTCGAGCATCAGATTTGAATTTTGTAAAAAGTGACTAAAATTTCATGGACTTTAGTTTCTCATGTAGCATTTTCAAGGCCAAAGGTTGAAACAATGACACATGAAATTCACTTTATTGAACTAATCCATAATTAGGTCATTGTGGGAAATTTGGCATAGCTTTATCTGGAAGAATCCAATCTCGATATGACTTGCGGCATTGGAAAAAATAATTAGACATCTATCATAGGACAAAATTTTAGACCTTGGAGAGATGAAATTATGGATATGAAAAATTTTCAAGATCGAGATCCTAAAAGAAAGAAGAAGTGTGTATTTTTTAAAATTTGAATAAATTTTGTTTGAAAAAATAGTTTGAAGTGATTCAAAGGAAATAGTGAATCATAGGTATCATTATTTGGTTCCAAAATTTGTAGAAACAAAAAAATGGATACAACCAGTAAGGTAACACAAATATTTTTTATAACACATGAAGAAGAGGCAGAAGTGCAACATGATATATCAAAGTTGTAGGACCAAGTGCAACAAATTTCGCTCTTGCAAAGAGTAACCAAAAATTAACTATAAGCTAAGATGCATGATTTGGACGAAAAGATAAAAGGGAGAATGGAAGGTTTGAAGGATGGTTTAAAAGTAGACATGGGAATTTTTCAAGTAAACATGGATTCCATAAATTTCAAGTTGGAAGGGTTGAAAGATTTGTTGGAAGAAAGGCTTCCTAGTGGTGACAAGGTAATCCATGAAAAGCTTGATGAGGACACAAGGAATATGAATTATGATTTTAGAGACTTAAACATTTGGGTTTAGATCAACCACATTCCAAATATCGATATGAGGAAGTTTGCGTGGCAAGGATCTAGTAACATGGATACTATAGATGGAGCAGTTCTTTGACCTACACGACATGCAACACATACAAGAGGTACACTTTGCATATCTATATTTAGAAACCAATCGATTTTTATGGTATCAATGGATTTTTTCTTGTAAAGTGTTAGTCACTTGGACAATATTACTGAGGAATTGAGAACATACAAAGAGTAATAACTTCTTTATCCAATTGATAAATCTCAAACAAAAGGGTTTAATGGGGGACCATATTGAGGACTTCCAAAGATTGAATATCAAGTTAACTGATATTCGGGAGGGGAATATTATTTATGTTTTCATAGGGAATTTAAAGGATAACATCCAAAATGAGGTTTGCCTTTGGGAACCTAATTCATTAGAGAAGGAATTTAGGGTCGAAAGAAAGTTGAAAAAACAATTATAAGGATAAGGAGGTATACCACTCACAACTATAGATATGGAATTGTCACTGCCCCTATCCTTCTATAACCTACAAGGGTGACAGCACAAAAAATAGAGTAAATAATATAAAAATTGATTTTTTACAGTTCTTATAGAAAGTACACTAATGGTTGTAAGTGTGTCGAGAATAAATTATTTTAGATATCTTGTGGAGAGGAGGAAGAAAAGGAACAAAAAACATCAAAAGAAGAAGATATACACTAGGAACCAACCCCACGGGTTGAAAAAGAAGAAATGAGTCCAGCCATATTATATAATGCATTGCCATGAATTACCACTCCCAAAACTCTAAATATAGAAGGACATATTAAGAAGAAAAATGTAATAGTGTTGTTTGATTCAAGTAGTACCCATAATTTTATTCATTTTAAGATAACCAACAAGTTTAACTGCTTTCTATATCTAGCACCAAATTTTCAAGTGATGGTTGCGAATGGAGGAGCTATCAATCTAACCATGGGGGAATGTATATTGAATAGTCCAATGATTTCCATTCTAATTTGTGGTGGTGATGTTGTATTAGGAGTTGAATGTTTACCATCTTTGGGGATGATAGCTTTTAATTTTCAAGAACTTTTCTTGAAATGTTTTCTGGAAGGAAAGGAAATTGAATTTATGGGTATCATAGGGAAGTATAGGAGGATAATTAGCTATAATGGAATGAAAAATATTTTGAAGAAGGAACAACAAGGTGTTATTACGCAATTATGCTCACTAGATGTTCAAACATCTAAGTCATATGTTTCTTTAGATCTCCAAAGAGTAAGTGACAATCATTTTAACGTATTTGAGACTCCCAAATGTCTCTGATGCGGGAGCAACGAGAAACAAAGCAAGCAAACTGGACCAGAGGATCAGAACAAAAGAAAAGTTTGTTTTAAAGCAGAAAAGTAGATTTAAAGTGGCTTTAAAGTGGATAAGGGATACTTATCTGTCATGCATGCGCCGTTAGTTTGAGAAAAACAAGGATAGGATCGATCCTTCCAATCTAACACTTCTTGTATATATATGTGTAGTGTGATAGGGTGAAAAATATATATGTTCTGTGAGGATATTGTGAGTGGCAAGATGTAGCTGAGCGTGAGCTCGTTTTAAGGCTGAAATGCCTTAATTTTGTAATTGTTCCATAAATATATAATAAAGTGTGTTCCTGTTCTTTGTTAATTTTATACGCTTATGTGTTTTATAAATAAGTTAATATCGTTTAATTGTGATTTCTGTACGCGCTGACAGTAAACGCAGGGGAGCCAGAGTCTCTTCTACTTCGGCTCTGTTATTTTGAGAAGTCCTAAATTTTATCTTGAGTTCTGGCCAAGTGGAATTATAAAATCCCAGCTATTGCGTACAGTGATACCACAAAAGGGGCGTGTAATATGTCCAGCTGTGTCCGTGAACGATGTGAATAGCATGTACAAATGTCTCATGGAGTGCTATGGGTTCGAGGAGGAGAACATATGAGTACTGATAGACACCGATGACATCTACCCTCAGCCCACGGGAGTCAACATCAGGAGGGCCTGGAAAACACTGGTCGAGGGCGCTCGACCACGAGATATAATATTCATTCACTACAGTGGCTATGGCTCTCACCTGCCTGCTAAAACAGGGGACCAAGATGATACTGACTATGATGAATGCATTGTGCCCTGTGACATGAATATTATAACAGATGATGACTTTCACGATTTTATTGATAAGATTCCAAGGGACTGTGTGTGCACGATAGTTTCAGATTCCTGTCATAGTGATGGCTTGAATCGGATTGGAGAGGCAGGAGATTTGGTTCCGATCAGACTTTGTTGGATCAACAGAACCACTGATATCTATAGAAGTGGATATATATGTCCATATATATGGATTGGAGTAGAATTCATATGTTTTCCGTGTAAATGTATTACTTGTGGCAGCGGGGTTTGATGCTTGCATTGCAGGCTTTGGTTAGTAATTTAGACTCCGATAAAGGGATGCTAAAATTTAATGAAGATCCACGGTAAATGAATTAAAAGGCTTCCGAAAAGACTGAGTGGGCCATAACCCACAGGTCGAGGATCAAGATTTTTGAAAGGAATTGGGATTTTGGGCTTATACCCAAATCTCTTTTCATCAAGTGGTATCAGAGCAGTAAAAGATTCTGCGGAAGGAGGTACAGTTCTTAATGAAGTATGAATAGTTATGGTCTTTATATTTTGTGTAGGTAGCGGCAGCGGAAGGTGAGAAGATTTGCAGCAACCTAGAGGATACCAAAAGACCGAGTGCGGAGGGCTTGGTGAGGTATCATGTAACAGAGGAGGCTGTTACTGCAGAGGTTGGTTGCAGTGAAGGAATGCAGTGGATAAAATTTCTAAAGACCAGGAGAAGCATATGACCAGGAGGTCATAAATTTTGTGCCTCGGGAGTCTGATGCGGGAGCAACGAGCAACAAAGCAAGCAAACTAGACCAGAGGATTAGAACAAAAGAAAAGTCTGTTTTAAAGCAGAAAAGCAGATTTAAAGTGGCTTTAAAGTGGATAAGGGATACTTATCTGTCATGCATGCACCGTTAGTTGGAGAAAAACAAGGATAGGATCGATCCTTCCAATCTAACACTTCTTGTATATATATGTGTAGTGTGATAGGGTGAAAAATATATATGTTCTTCGAGGATATTGTGAGTGGCAAGATGTAGTTGAGCGTGAGCTCGTTTTAAGGCTGAAATGCCTTAATTTTGTAATTGTTCCGTAAATATATAATAAAGTGTGTTCCTGTTCTGTGTTAATTTTATACGCTTATGTGTTTTATAAATAAGTTAATATCGTTTAATTATGATTGCTGTATGCGCTGACAGTAAACGCAGGGGAGCCAGAGTCTCTTCTACTTCAACTCTATTATTTTGAGAAGTCCTAAATTTTATCTTGAGTTCTGGCCAAGTGGAATTATAAAATCCCAGCTATTGTGTACAGTGATACTACGAAAGGGGCGTGTAATATGTCTAGCCGTGTCCGTGAACAATGCGAATAGCATGTAAAAATGTCTTGTGGAGCCCTATGGGTTCGAGGAGGAGAACATAAGAGTACTCATAGACACCGATGACAGCTACCCTCAGCCCACAGGAGTCAACATCAGGAGGGCCTGGAAAACACTGGTCAAGGGCGCTCGGCCACGAGATATAATCTTCATTCACTAGAGTGGCCATGGCTCTCGCCTGCCTGCTGAAACAGGGGACCAAGATGATACCGGCTATGACGAATACATTGTGCCCTGTGACATGAATATTATAACAGATGATGACTTTCATGATTTTATTGATAAGATTCCAAGGGACTGTGTGTGCACGATAGTTTCAGATTCCTGTCATAGTGATGGCTTGAATCGGATCGGAGAGGCAGGAGATTTGGTTCCGATCAGACTTTGTTGGATCAACAGAACCACTGATATCTATAGAAGTGGATATATATGTCCATATATATGGATTGGAGCAGAATTCATATGTTTTCCGTGTAAATGTATTACTTGTGGCAGCGGGGTTTGATGCTTGTATTGCAGGCTTTGGTTAGTAATTTAGACTCCGATAAAGGGATGCTAAAATTTAATGAAGATCCATGGTAAATGAATTAAAAGGCTTCCGAAAAGACTGAGTGGGCCATAACCCACAGGTCCAAGATCGAGATTTTTGAAAGGAATTAGGATTTTGGGCTTATACCCAAATCTCTTTTCATCAGTCTCCCACCTATTCAATATCATGATCATGTTATTCACTTGATTTTTGAAATTTTTCCTCCAAACATCATACCTTATAGATATCCCAATGCCCAAAAGAGTGAAATTGAGCATATGGTTGCAAAAATTCTAGAGGCAAGAATAATTCAACTAGCCAAAGTTCTTTATCTTGTCTAGTAGTATTGGTGCACAAGAAGGATGGATCATGTTGTATCATGTGTCTAGATTATACTGAGGTCAATAAGCTCACTATTAAAGATAAATTTCCCATTCTCATCAATGATGAATTGTTAGATGAACTATATGGAGGAATTTACTTCACCAAGCTAGATCTCTAGTCAGGTTATCATCAAATTAGAATGAAGACAAAAGAAATTATGAAACAACCATCATAACTCAAGAAGGTCATTATGAAGTTTTGGTCATGCCTTTTGGTCTTAGTAATGCACCTTCCATGTTTTAAAATTTGATGAATTCCTTTTTCAAACCCTTCCTTAGAATATTTGTGCTAGAATTGTTTGATGATATATCAATTTACAACAAGTATTGGAAATATCATCTTCAACATGTTGATAGGGTGCTCAAACTATCAGAGGAGAAATAATTGTGTGAAAAACTCTCCAAATGTTTCTTTGGTGTACAGGAAATGGAATATTTGGGTCGTATTGTATCTAGTGATGTTGTTAAGGTATAACCTAACAAAATTAAAGCCAAAAAGGAATGGAAAATTCCCACACCCTTAAGAAGTATTTGAGGATTTATTGGGTTGACTAGATATTATTGTAAGCTTGCTAATAATTATAGGAAAATAACATACCACTAACAACATTACTGAATAAATATGCATTTTTTGGACCCCAAAATCAACTAAGCCATCTAAACATCATAAAGAGGAAATGCACCGAGCTATGGTCTTAGCTACACCACACTTCACAAAAACATTTATTGTGGAATGTGATGCCTTAGGGAATGGCATTTTTGTTATTTTAATGTGAGAAGGAAAACCCATTTCTTTTGAAAGTTGTCCAATGAAGGGAAAGTATTTACACAAATGTATTTATGAGAAGGAAATGTTGTAAATACTACATGCTCTGAAGAAATGGCATCCTTACCTATTGGGAAGACACTTCAAGGGAGAAACAAATCATGATAGTCTTAAATATTTCATCGAATAAATATTATCTTGATAAGAGCAACAAAAATGGGACACAAAGATGTTGGGTTATGACTTTGAAATCATCTATAGAAAAGGGAAGAACAATGTTGTTGCAAGTTCACTCTCAAGAAGGAATGAGGATGTGGAAGCATTGCTTTGTGACATTCCTATTATCAAACCTAATTGGATAACTAAAGCAAGGGATGAATTTAAGAATGTCGAAGAGGATGGAAACTCATTCAAAATTTGTAGCAAGATCGTAATGCATCTGATACATTTATTTGGAAAAATGATTCATTATGGTACAAAGAATGATTATATCTATGTATGATCTCCTAACTAAAACAAAATGTTCTTTTAAAATTGCACACCTCTCCAATAAGAGGGCACTCAAGATTTCTAAAAACTTACCATAGGGTCAACAAGCTGGAATGTTTTTGGGATGCCTTTAAATTTAATATTCAAAATTTTGTGGTAGAATGTTTCATTTTCCAACTAAATAAAGTTGAGACATTAAGACCCCGAATCATTTACAACCATTAGCCATTCCAAGTTAGAATTAGGAGGAACTCTCAATGGATTTTATCATAGGTTTATCCAAGTCCAAAGGAAAAAGTGTCATATTGGTGGTGTTTGATAGACTTATCAAGTACACACATTTTTGTGCATTATCTCATCCTTTCATAGCCAACACAATCACTACTGCATTTGTGGAAATAATTCAAAATCTACATGGAAATCCAAAGATTATTGTGAGTGATAGATATCCCATTCTCACTATAAATTGTTGGACACAATTACTTCTTTTCTTGGTACTTAATTAGCTCATAGCTCATCTTATCATCCTCAATATGATGGGAAAACTTACATAGTGAAAAAAGTTTTGGAAGGACATATTTTTTTTCTATTTGATAAACAAACACAATGGGTTAAGTTGTTAGCTCTTGCAGAATGGTGACATAACACTTCCTTCCATACCACAACCAAAATCAAACCATTTAGGGAACTTTATGAATATCATCCAACCATAACATCGTAATTAAGAGAAAACTCTAAGGTTCAAGAAAAGGAAGATAACATCAAGCATCAACAACAAGTTCTCCAACTCCTAAAGGATAACTTGACTTTGGTGAAAAATAAAATGAAACAACAAGCATCACAGTGAAATGAGTTTTGATTTGGGTTACAAGGTATTTTTACAACTACAACCATATAAACAAATGTCCCTTAAGAAATCCAAGAAGAATAATAAATTATCACCCAAGTCCTAGGGCACTTACGAGGTTTTACAAAGGATTGGTACTATGGTATACAAATTAGAGTTGCCTACATCTTCACGAATACACGCAATTTTCCATTTTTCATGCTTAAATAAAGGTTATAGGTGGAAATCTACCCATTAAAACTATACTTGTAGAAGTTGATGACAAAGGAAAAAATTATTGGAACCTGAACAACCATAGAAACAAGAATTTGACACCTATGAAATCGATCAATTTCAAATTATCTCATTAAGTGGAAGAACTTACCTGCTAAAGATTCCACATGGGAGGATGAGTATTTCATACAAAAGCATCCAAACTACCAAGAATTGTGGAAAACACTTTTTTGAAGGAGATAGGCATGTTAGGTCCCTATAATACTAGTGTAGTCCCCATATTCAATATTGTTGTGCCGCATAGAAGCCCACTATTGTTATTGTCGAGCGCTTACATTAATATTCTTATGTAAGCCCTAACTATATTTTGACCCTTTAGACTCCTATATATACCAAGGAGGTCTTATCATTTTATCCTTCTAAGAATTGTTCATTTATGTGATGTAAAAGGAGTTTGCAACCTCAAAGAGGCTCATTTTCAAGTCATTAATCTATATTTTCTTCCATTTTGTTCTCGAGTTGTAGAAACGGGAGTTATAACAACATGAGTTGTGGCCAAGAGAGTTGTAGCAAGGCGAAATACAAAATTGAAATTCAAGAGTTGCAATAGATTCATTGCGTCACGTGTGTGTTATAGGATGGTTATCCCTATGAGTAGCAGTGTTGTCATTACAACAACATACACCATAGCTAGAGTTACAACAAGCATGTGCTATAACTAGAGTTACAATGACATGGCGGAGATGTAGCACTTACACCCATTTTATTAACAAAGTTTCAACATTTTTATGCGAACTAGCATCACCTATTGTAGGCTTGGTAGGGAATTTCAACACCTCATATGAAATTACAACTTCTATCGCGGGATTGTAGTTGTGCAAAGTAGTTATAGCCACCAACCTTTTCTCCTGTCTAACAATGCTAATATCAAAAATGATAATTTCATAACATAATGTATAAGTATACGTTTAAAAGTGCATAAAAGAGATTATTTATACCTTCTCCATAAATATGACAATGATGGATGAAATAGGCATAAGGAAGGAATGCAAAGAGGGAAAATGACATGAAAAATATTTTTTATGGGTTATAAAAATGTGGCAATTTCACTACCCATAATCTTCTCCCCCCTAGAAAAAACTATTGCATGTCCCCATGAAATTAATGATCAGTTACATTAAAAGATATTAGGGCTCCCATGGAGGTTATTGATGTTGAAAGTTACCTACCCTTCGTCACTTGGGCAAAGCTATCCTGCAATTTTCTATATGGCTTCCTAACTAGAAATTTCATTTTTCTTAAGTTGATTATAATCCCTCTTGTAAATCATTTCTAGGAACCATTTCATGGGATCATGGAAGTTCAATTTGATCTAGTTATTCCAACATCCCTCCATGTAACTCACATATTTCTACACTCTTTCCAAAGTGACCTTAAAAATTATAGGGTTGAATGGTTCTCTTTCTTTGATGTTTTCCCTAGCTTAATTCCATCTTTCTATTCATTCCTCCTTGGAAAAATTTTCCAATTAAATGATTTGGTCCATGCAATATGCAATTTCCTCTTTCTTGGTTTCTATCACAAACTACTCTATTTGGGAAGAATAAGTATACCTCTTATGGTTCTAAATTACCTAGTAGAGTCATGGGATGTTATCCTCTTATCCATATATTTCTCTCAAGATTATGTTTTGTAACCTTGTAGGTTGCATCCTAATCAACTTGGTTTATCACAAAGGAATGAATATTTCCCACATAGAGATTGGAGTTCAAGACTCTATCATGAAATATCAAAACATTGTGCTGATACAATTCAAAAATAACATTCTTTTCCTTTTGGGCGCACTCTAAGTATGCCACAATAAAGGTGAGTGGATTGGTGATCTCAAAAGGTCTACCCCTCATAGAAAAATGGGAATTTATCATGAAAAGAAATATTGTATTGAGGGAGTGGAGCACTAGGGGAATTTTGAGGTCAAAATGGGCCTAAAAACAAAAATGTATTAAAAAAATTAACTATAAAAGAACCAACAAGAATCAAGATGATGATGTCATCCCTAAGGGTAAATATTTTGGAGAGAAAAGAAGAAAACTAATTTTTTAAATGTATTTTTGGCTTATCTCCTTATAGGTTTACTGAAATGTCAAGTGTAGACACCCATTAGATGTGGAATTATATTCCACATTGAACGAGTACCCAATCAACATACTTCTATAGATCCACATAATTTTTTTTTTTGGAAATACATGAAAAAATGTGGGTCTACTTAGAAGTATGTTGAGTGGGTACTCATTGGATGTAGAATTTAATTTTGCAGCCAATGGATGCCTACACTTGACATTTGACTAAACCTATAAGGATGTAATTCAGAAATAGAGTAAAAAAAGTAGTTTCCTTTCTTTATATTTAAAAATTCATAATTCTTATCTTATTATTTTAACTATTACTTTATTATTTCCATTAGAAGGCAAATTTTAGACCTCAAAATTCCCCTATTGGTCTGAAATTGAGGGTTTCTTCCATCAGCAAGCCTAGCTAAATGTTTTTAACCTCCAATTTATTGATTTTAGGTTCTATCTAGGCCACCTCTTTTGTTTCCTCCTCTACCTCCTATTTCATCATGTAGATTTATATTATCCCTACATACTTATATTTCATCCGTTTTATAATATTTTTGTGCCCCTTTTGGGTTGTCATTTCTCCTCTATAGAAAGGTATCAATTGTTTCTAGTTATATTCTTGTGCCCTAACCCATCTCATAAGGATGTTAACATGTATCTCTTTGTCTTTCCCTATGGCGGTTTCCCTTTAAGTCTAGGTTGTTTCATTAGTAGTGGCACAAGTGAGAACTGTGACTTGAACTTACACATCTTTCATTTCTCTTTACTAATCATATGTTGTACCCTTGTGTTGTTCTATGGGTTGCGTAACAACAAAAAAATGTGTTGCTTGAAAACTAGAGAATGTGTTTCCTAGGCTAAATATTCCAATCCTTCAAATGATTTGACTTTATTTGAATCCTCCATTAAAATTTTTAATTTGCATTCTAAGTATTTTGTTTTACCAAATGAGTTATCCATAAAAATGAAAATAGCTCACAATTCTTGGAAGTCTAA
The DNA here is from genome assembly GCA_000404065.3 of Pinus taeda. NCBI lineage: Eukaryota > Viridiplantae > Streptophyta > Pinopsida > Pinales > Pinaceae > Pinus > Pinus taeda. The sequence continues at coordinate 34,369 of APFE030991470.1, read as the reverse complement.
ATAATTATATCTTTAGGAGTATCAACATTGGTTTCCTTAGGAGTGAAAGTAATTGTTTCCACAAGATTCGTAGCAATTGTTTGATGCAAGAGCATATGAACCCCCAGTCAAAAGAGGAATCCAAAGTGGAGAACGAGAGGACGTGGACCATTGGAGCTGAACAAGGGACAATTCTATTTAAACAAAGCTAATTAGGTGGAATAGATAAAAGTCTCTAGGAGACTTATTAAATGTAATCTACCACATATGTAGAAAGATTAGGTGTTGTTAAAGGAAACCAAGGAGTGGATTTGATCGGATCCTTCCAATGATCCGATCCAGTGTTTCCTTATATATATTATGATCCTGCGTGTTCAATAGGATACAGTGAATATAAAGTGATAGATAGAGTTTTATGAAAACCCGAGTGAGGAAAATGTAACTGAGAGAGAACTCGTTCTAAGGTTGAAATGCCTTAGCATGTACTCTAATATCGTAAGATGTAATTATGTGTGTTAAGTGACTTCCACGTATCATTGTTTATGCATTTAGAATTATGTCATGTATATATGCATTGATGGTTTAAATTCTCATGTGTAGATTGTTGATCGACCATCGATCACTGTAAGGATCAATGGTGAGCTAATGTTAAACATAGTTAATTGTTTCTTGAGTGTTGTGTGTGTCATAATAGAGTATGGCAAAGAAAGTGACTTTAAAGTGCAATTCCATTGAATAACACAGGACTAGATCCGAACCTGGACTTGAAATTTCATAGATGGAACTTATACTCGTATTGAGTCCGTAGGACTGTCAGGTCGACGCATTGAAGTGGAATGGGTTTGGCCTTGAGGATTTATGAAATGCGATTGAGTGATTTAATCACAACCATCGGATCGCGAGCCTGATCGATGGTCAAGATGTGATCACAAATCACAATCAAAGGAGTTAAGGGCTGGCGAATATGGTATGCCGACATCTGAAATGTTGAAATGCAACATAGCGATACACTAATAGTCGATAAGTGGAGATCGAAGCTTAGAGAGATCGCTAATCGGAGATCAGAGATCGGGAAGCGCTGCAAAATGGAAAGCAAGAGAGCGGACCCGATGATATTTATGAATGCGGGTGTATAGTTTTGAGTTCTGGCTTATGTGTTCGTAACGGGTTCTCCTGTTGTTTCCTGTGTATTTCGATTAATGTATTGTCTTAGGTTTTTAAGGCAAAAGATCTCAAATAAATGCTTTCGATAGGTTTGTGGGCCAAAACCCACAGGCCTCAGGATCGAATTATGTAAATGAAAGGGGAAATTTGTTTATCCCCAAAATCTCCTTTCATCAAGTGGTATCAGAGCTTTTGCCTTAAAAACCTAGGACAACAATGGCTAAAGAAACCACAATAATCACCCCATGGTTCCATGATGTGATATGGTCTCTTAGTATTTGCTTAAATTTTTCCCATATGGTGACATATTATATAATGTCATGAGCATAAAATATGATAGGCTGAGGGTGTGGCCATAATTGAGATGGTTGAATATATTGATGTGTTGGATATAAAAAATGTTATAACACTCTTCACATGTTATATAACTCTACATTATATGAGCTACATCATCCTAGGCATGTGGGAGGGACCATTGGTTGAAACATGCCCCTTTCTTGACTAAGATCTCTCTTAATTCCAAGAAATATTGGATGACATTTGGTTTGGAGGTTCTCTTGTAGTACCACCACTCTCTTGTCTAGGGAATCCCAGTCACTTCTACTAAAATTTCCTTAGTCACCTCTACAACCGTTCCAACAAAATCATATCTATTAGCCTTAAAATTCAAAGAAAATTCAAATGACGCATAATCATTGTACCCATTTAGTCTTTTCACATATTCCATTCATCTAACATGTTGAAAAATGGCTTGAATATAGTCATAAGAATCTAATAATAATGCATCATTAGGTTTATTGTGAATCATAGAGCTCCCCGTGGTATATGTTCTTTCCTCTCTCTCTCAATTGTTACTATTACAAAGCGAAATCTTTGCTCAACAATTTCTGGGGAAATTTCTAAATTCGGGATGGATAGAATGTGATGTAGGGTGGTTAGGGGTGGTAGTAATAATAGAATGAAAATTCTACTTAAAGCCTATTTATTACACAATAAATTGAAAAAGGAGCCTATCAATTCTTACCTTGGTCACTTCACTTTCATATAGATGTTGTGTTGGTGGCTAGACCACAAACTTATGTGATTTCATGTTTTCGCCAGAGTTAGAGCCATAAGATTTGAAACAACAAAGGGTTTACTATGTCATGGCTTGGAATTGGATCATCTATGCCAAGTTCCATCATGGGAAGTGCAACTATAGCGTCATGGGATGGAATTATAGAAATGGGAATCGTGGGAAGTGGGGTTGCAGTAGTGGGAATTACAACAACTGAAGCTATAAAAATAAAAGGTATGCCTACAAGAGTTTCAAATTTGCATTCCTTATTGTTGAGTCGTATCATAATTTTAGCAACAAAAGACATAGATATAGGAGTTTCATCGCTACTCTTCAGTGATAGTTGCAACAACAGATCTCAATTAGAGTTGCAACAACCAACATTTCTCCACCCTGCATATTCTAAATATAATTTAATATCTAGAAAAACATGAGAAGGATCCTAACATTACCATAAAAAAATTAAAAAAAATAAAAGTGCCCCTCACTTTTCCTTTTTCTTAACCATGTCATACACCAGCTAGGGTAGTTTTTACATGGAACGGGTCCATGCATTCTCCTAAGGGTTTTCACAAATGGTCTCTTCTCTATTATTTTTTCCTGTTTTTTCATTCCAAATGAAGAATGGAAGAATGAATCATTTAGCAAGAATTTCTCCTTCCCGGGCCAACTTCAAATCACTTTGAGGCCACCCATGTGTAATTTTCGTTAGAAAGGCTTCCTTATATAAAGGTTGGTGATACAAGTGAAGCTTATGTATGTTGGCAATCAGAGGGTTCTTGGACTTATTTATTGTATGATGTTTGATGGATACATTATCATACACCATGTTAATCTCATATAGGTCGAACCATCAAATTCATCATTTTCCTTTGAAGTGTGTAACCATCGCTCCCACATTTACCCAAATTCACCAGCTTTCTAGGGTAAACATGAGACACTTGTCACTATCGCATGACCCAACCTCCTAGTTCTAGTTAAGGATGTGGGGATTATAGTTTGACCACATATTGATATCCTACAAGGACTACAGATCATCGAGGTGAAAAAACCCCCCAGGTGGTAAATTGTTGAGTGGGAACATTGTTTCACTAACCTAAACCAATAACCGTGCCCACAACAAGGCATGCATGTGATTATGAGACTCCAACCACACTCATAATCCTATATGCCAGTGATTATGACTTAAATTCTTCAGTTTTGAAACATGTGTTCCTAGGATCTCTGCAACCTTTTTAGGGCAACTTCCATACCAATACCCAGAATTATCTGAGACATTCTAGAATGCAATAAAAGGTATTGATGATGCTAATCAATCAAAACTGAAGCAATAACTTGACCCAAATATACCTAATCCATAACAAACATTCTGTTAAGAACATGATAAACATAGAAGTTACAGGTCATGAATGCATATATGATCATAAAAGTATGAGATTCATATGAGAATCACGAAGAAGGCCATATCCACATAGTTTCAACAACACTTATTAGTTTAGACATTCATCAACAAGTCATATGTTAATCAAACATGTCAAGTGACATAAATAATACACATCATATATTCAACATATAACTAGAAAATAACCAACATAGAAACTAAGGCAATTCCACCATAATATCACCAACTTAATCACTATTATTTTTCATGAATCACAATAGAAAATAGCTTTTCATAACATATAAGAATGCCAACCAAGTAAGGGACTTCCACATACCACCAGAACATAGATTGGGTGTAAACAAATATCTCTTATATCCAATCACCCCCATGCCATATTCCAAACATGAATGTGGGATCACATGGAATAAATCAAAACAAAGCCAAACCAGGGCTTCCAAAGGCCAAATTACCTCAACCCTCAACCACAGTGATTACACCTCTACGAGTAGACATCACTAACACCAATTGGATTTGTCTCTACCCAAGTTGTCCAGGGCTCTAGGAACTAGTAACTAAATACAAAAAACTTCTAGGGTTCCATATCATTTGCTCAACCTTACTCCAGGGGCTAGTAGCTCAACCCACCAAGGGCTGTAGAGCATTTTTTCCAACCTAGGCTCCAAGAGTAGTAACTCAACCCAAGTTTTTCCAGTGCTTCCATAGCATTTGTTCCAACCCACAACTATAAGGAACCTGAGCAATAATTAGGAAAAAACAAGTGGAAAAACCCACAACACCATGGGTATCCAAGAAATGACAAGGCAAGGCTGGAACCACTTTCAATCCAGGAAAATCGCCATGCCAATGATAGAAAATAACCAAGGAATCACATGCATATACCATGCATCCAAAAATTGGCAAGAAAATCACACATGCAACCTATTACCTGCAAAGAAATCTAGTTGTAGTTGTTGATCCAATTGTTTCCTCATTCTTTCTTGCTTTCCTTTGCCTTCTTTCTCCAATCCAAGTGAAATCCAAGTGAATGCCCAAGTGCTCCAAGAATGTTCCAATATTTCTCTAAGTGTGAAAGAGTATGAGATAATCAGAGAATGATATGAGAGAGCCAAAAACGGTATGGAAAAACTCTGAGCTGATCCTTAGAAGTAGTTTTATCATTAAGGCCACTATTTCCTTCATTTTCCTAAATGTTTCCTTCAACTTCCCTGTCATTCAAATCTATGTCTCTTCACCTTCCTATTCTTCTATTTTCCTTTATTTTCATAAATCCATGCCAATTAAATCCTATTTTCCTTTGCTAATGGCTTTTCCAATTTCCATAGGCATTAATTAATCACAAGTGATGCCCACTAAAGTGTTTTTCCCAAAATTCAGCTTGGAATACATCTCCTATGACTTTTCTCTTATTTTTATTTACATGGAAAATAAACTAGAAGTTGTTACAAATCCCTCCCCTGATCCAGGTGGATATTGGTGGCCAACTACCAAGTCCACTTAGACCCCCACCATTGTTTCTTTCAACTTTTTAGTTTCCTTAATTGTAGCATAATTTACTATTTTTAATAGTTTTTTGAGTCATGAACTTCCAGAGTCGTTTTTGAAGCCCTAAAAAACGTGTTTTGGGAAAAATGGGAGAAACATGGGTCCAAGGACCATGTTACACTTCTCAAAGTTGTAATTCTTGGATAGATATTTCTAATGAAATATTGTGTGTGTCAAATGGAGATCGTATGCCAAAGTTATGACCCCGAGAAGTTGATGTACCAATTTACCCAAACGGGGCCCACAGTTTGGCATTTCATCATCTAGGGTTAGGTTTTTGGATGTTTAGGGTTTTCATTGTTTCTCAAAAATAAACAGGCCTTCGAGCCTCATTGTAACACAGTTCAGAGGCATGTAGCCACCACATCTCTTCTCAGAGACATGCTACCATTGCCCTAGCTAGTTTATTTCCATTTTCATTTGTATGCATATTTTAGTATTTTACAGTAATGAAATGAAGTATTATTTTTGCTACATCTCTATATGTATGGTTACATCTATAATTTGTTACATTCCTGTTTAAATCTAGATCAATAGAATTAGAGTGGTTTGCTCTTTCTCTGTCTTTCTTTGCATTTCCCCAATGAGGTTTGGATATAAGGAGTTAGGGCTTGAACTGGTCGAACCTTTGCAAGACCAGCCTCACAAATCCTGACGAGCTCTCATGGAAAATGAAAAGAAAGATGAGGGGGCAAGGGATCCTATCAAAATCTTACTCGAAGAGGCTCTCAAGCAAAAAATGAACGTGATGATGGACAACTTTGCCTAGATCCTTCAACGACTACCCAAGGGAAACACATCTACTTCCAGCAGCTACTTTGGAAACGCCACACCCTTTAAGGTACAAGTTAACTTTGACATTCCCATATTTGAGGGTCAGATAGATGCAAATGTCATAGATAAATGGTTAAATTTGGTAGAAGGGTATTTTTTTGTTCATGATTTTTCCAGCCAGGAATAAATTACTTTCGCTCTTCTCAAACCCACCCCCCATGTCAAGGACTGGTGGGAAACCTATTGTAATCATAAGGATGAAATTATGGCCTCATTGTTTTCAGCCACAGCCACTTGGAATTCATTCTGAACTTCCATCAAGGAGTAGTGCTACCCCATTGGAAGCTATACATAAAGTGGACCATGCTACGGTAGGTAAGGGACGAAGACGTGTCGAAGTTTACCAATATTTTCCATACCCTTTGCAAAAACTTGGGTATCAAGGATTGAGAGCAGCATTTGGTACTCAAATACCATGGTAGCCTGCACAGGTGCATCTAGGAAGAAATAGAATTCCTGAACATCTCCTCGCTCGACATGGTAGACCAATATGCCATCAAGATTGAGAAAAAGTTTAAACAGAAGAAGCGAGACTTTGGATATGTGAATGTGAAGCAAGAGAAAGGTGCCCCCAAACCATAGAACAAAAGACAAAGTAAGGGGAGGGTGGCCAAAGACAACTCGCCAAAGCTGCAAGCAAAGAACATCATCGCAAAATCGAAAAAGGACATGGGAAAGTGGTGAGGGTTCCATAAGAGCTCCACTCACAACACAAGTGAGTGTCGGGCCAAGAAGTCACTGGTGGCTGAGCTAAAGGTTTCAGAATCAGATGCATGTTCCGACTCTGAGTCAAAACCTGACAAGAGGAATGAAAAAGGGAAGCAGATTATTGATGCAAAGTCCAATGCCGTCATTGCCACCACGAAGATCCAAAGGAGGGGGAGTGTCTCTTCCACTCCCAGATGTGGGTAAAGGGCTCCCCACTATAGTTCATTGTCAATAGTGGGAGCCAAAAGAACCTCATTTCGACAGAGGTTGTGAAGCAACTAGGTTTACCGACCACAACTCATCCACAAATGTACACCATCGAGTGGCTTCACCAAGGATGGGATCTTTGCGTGAGCCAGCAGTGTTGCCTTTCATACAACATCAAGCCTTTCATAGATGAGGTATTGTGTGACGCTACTCCCTTTGATGTTTCAAATGTATGGTTAGGACAACCATACTTGTGGAAGTGACATGTTGTGTATGAATCAAGGCCCCGTGTTGTTATTGTTACTTTTGGAAATAGGTTGTACAGGATACCGGAGGTAGCACCACCTATCGCCATATCTTTGGTTACTGCAAAAAAATGTAGTAAGCTCATTTCCAAAACTGGAAAATTTGTTTTCCTGATGATACACCCTCAAGGAAAGCAGAAGATGATGGACATGACCTCTAGACAAGGCCCCTCCACATGACAACTACAGATGCACAAGGTCATGGACAAGTACGAGGACATATTGACCTCCCCCGCAGGGGTTCCTCTGCACTGTCAGGTCAAGCACTCCATCAATATGACCCTAGGTGCGTTGCTTCCCAATGGACCAATTTTTCGGCACTCTGTTCTAGAGAACGATGAAATCAAGAAGTAGATTTAGGAGTTGCTGCAGAAAGGTCACATCTATCTGAGTTCATCGCCTTGTAGGAGCCTAATCGTGTTGGTACAGAAGAAGGATGGGACTTGGAGGCTTTGTATTGACTATCGGGCACTGAACAAGATCACTATGCTTAATAGGTACCCTATCCCATGAATTGATGAGCTCCTAGACCAAACGAAGGGGGGAAATATTTTAGCAAGATCGCTTTGAAGTCAGGATATCACCAGGTAGCAATCAAACCCTCTGATGTGTGGAAGACTACCTTCAAAGCCAAGGAGGGTCTTTTCGAATGGTTGGTTATTCTTTTCAGATTGATGAATGCTCCTGCAACCTTCATGAGGCTAATGGATGACATCTTACAGCTATTCACCAACTCATTTGTAGTGGTATACTTGGATGACATCCTGATATTCAGCTAGAGTTGTGAAGAGCACCTCCACCACATTCAACAGGTTCTCCAAACACTGTGACAACACAAGTTATTTGCCAATTTGGAGAAATGCACTTTTCGCATGACCTAGGTTCAGTATCTGGGATACATTATTGATGAACAAGGGGTGCATGTGGATCCATCCAAGATCCAAGTCATCCGGGATTGGCCATCTCCAACCATTTTGACAAAGCTCTGCAACTCTCTAGGTCTTTCCAACTTCTACTACAGGTTCGTGTTGGGATTTTCTCATATCACTTGGCCCTTGAGTCAAGTCACCAAGGGAGGAGCAAAAGAAAAATTATTTTGGTTTGAATCTCAATAGAAGGCATTCACAAAGTTGAAAGATCACCTCTACTCAGCACCAGTGCTCACATTACCAGACTTCCAACAACCATTTGAGGTCGAGGCATATGCCTCTGACTATGCTATTGGGGGAGTCCTTACCCAACAGGGGAACCCAGTGGCATATCATAGTGAGACACATTCAAAGATAGTACAGATGTATCCCACTTATGACAAAGAGATTTATTCCATTGTGTAGGCATATCAAAAATGGAAGCATTACATTTTGGGGAAGGAAAAGGTCATCCACACAGACCACTGACCCCTGTAGTTCATACAGACCCAAGGGAAATTTAGAAATGATCGCCATCACAAGTGGTGCACATACCTATAACAGTTATTTGAATATCAAGTATAAGAAGGGTAGCAGCAATAATGTTGCAGATTGCCTCGGTTGACCACCAATCATGGCGTTAACCACCATTCTCAACTCTTGTGGGCATGTGACTTCTGATTAGCCACTTCTCTACAAAAGAGACCCAACATTTGGCCACACATGCTAGACATCTTGGAGGGTTAGCATGTTCCACATTTTCACCTCCAAGATGCCATGTTATGCCACTTGGGTCACCTTTGTGTTCCTTCAAGTGAGCATGCCAAGATGCTTTGGAAAGCACACTACAATTGGGCTATTGGGCATTTCAGGGTCGAGAAAACAATGGAAGTATTGCAGAAGTATTTCTATTGTTTGAATCTTCAACAGGATGTCAGGAAGTACATCAAATCATCCACTGCCTACTCCATTTCCAAATTGACCATCAAGAAACAAGGCCTTTATACCCCGCTGCCTACCCCTAGTCAACCTTGGGAATCCATCTCCATGGATTACATGTCAGGCCTTTCTTCTACTAAGCATGGAAACGACTATTTTTTTGTGGTCGTCGATAGGTTCTTGAAGATGGCCATTATGGTGGCCTATAAGAAGAATGTCACAGCAGAAGCCATTGCTAAACTCTTCTTTGAACGAGTGTGGGTACACTTTGGATGCCCACAGTATATCATCTCAGATTAGGACAACAGGTTCCTCAGTACATTTTGGTCAAGTCTCTGGTCGATGCTGGACACCAAACTCATGAAGTCCACAACCTTCCATCCTCAAACTGATGGCCAGACAGAGGTTGTCAACAGGATGATTGTACACATTCTGTGCATGTACAATTCAAAGCATCCACACACATAGGATGAGAGTCTCACCTATGTTTAGCATAGAAACAACCGTGCTCTCCATAGCTTGACTAGCCTTAACCCTTTTTAGGTGGGCTTGGGATTCCAATCACTATGTCCCATTGATGTGGCAATGCCGTTTGCAACTACTCACGTAGATTTAGCTCATGTCCAGTTCAAAATGGATAAGGAAAACAACTTCATTGAGAAAATCCAACATATTCGCTAGCAGGTCCATAACATTCTAGAAAAATCAAATGCCAAGTATAGGCAACGATATGATCAACATTGGGTGCCACACAAGTTTCAGGTGGGCGACAAAGTCTAGTTTCCTTCGTAAAAGGAACGCCTTATGGGAGCCTATTGGAAACTCATACAACTCAGATATGCTCCTTACACCATTACCAAGGCTATGGGACATAATTCATTTGAGCTCAGCATTCCCCCATTCCTTGGCTTGCACCCTGTGTTCAATGTGGACCACCTTCGGCCATACTTTCCACCATTACTAGACACATCTGACATTGCAGAACAACTCACACCCACAGAATTAAATGCAGATTGCATGGAACAAGCTGCAACTGATCAGAGCATGGAAAAACAGATCAAGAACACTCGCCAACAGAATATCCAACTGTATCGAGTTGTCAAAGCAGGCCAACTCCTTCACTAGGGCAAGTGGCTCACCAGGGACCAAGTTCAGCAGAAGTTTCCTCATCTCATGAAGGAACTCAATGTAATGGGGACCATTGCTTCCTAAGGGGGAAGGGATGATCCAGGTGGACATTGGTGGCCACCTGCCAAGTCCACTTGGAACCCCACCATTGTTTCTCCCAGCATTTCAGTAGCCGTTTTGAGGCCCTAAATGACGTTTTTTGGGAAAACTGGGAGCAACATGGGTCTATGGACTGATGTTGCTCTTCCCAAAGTTGTAGTTCTCTAATAGATCTTTCTATCGAGATATTGTGAATGTCAAATGGAGATCATATCCCAAAGTTACGGCCCCGGGAAGTTGATGTACCAATTTACCCAAACGGGGCCCACAGTTTGGCGTTTCATCTTCTACGGTTAGGTTTTTGGATGTTTAGGGTTTTCCATTGTTTCTCAACAGTAAATAGGCCTTCGAGCCTCATTGTAAGACAGTTCAGAGGCATGTAGCCACACATCTCTTCTCAGAGATAAACTACCATCACCCTAGCTGGTTTATTTCCATTTATGGTTGTAAGCGTATTTCAGTATTTTCCATTAATGAAATAAAGTATTCTTTCCATTTCATCTTTGTGTATATGGTTATCTCTATAATTTATTGCATTCCTGTTTAAGTCTGGATCATCCAGGGATACCACATGTCAATTGTGTCGCAATTGATTTGACATGCTAACGTCTCATTATGATGTGGCACCTATGTGGGTCTAGATGACATGGCATACCAATGTGGCAAGTGATGTGGCATGTTGACATGGCAATGGAAGATTGACTAGGCATCGAGGTGATGTCTAGGTGGTAACCATATAGCAATGACATGGATGTTGGGCTTTTGGATGTTAATATATCAACTAAATAGTATCAATGACACTCTTTAGCCTCTTCTGAGGGCTCGATCACTTAATAACCTGACCATTGGCCTTTCAAGATATCGAGTATTGAGACATTAGGGCTTCAATCTACAAGCTCGTCTGTATGTTAGGTGTCGAGCATTGAGACAGGAAGTATGTATAGAGCATTAAGTGTCCCGGGGGATAGGGGCTTAGTGATCCGGCATATGGATAAGGTAGATGATGGAAAGGTAACTGTGTTAATTGATGACCCATTGTTTGGTTATGTGAAGACCGAGTAAGCAAGTTTTAATCTAATGTGATATTCCCCAAGTGGTCGATAGTAGATATAATAGCCAAATTAATTGACTAGGTAAGCTATCGTGGAAGTTGATAGGCCATTTTATAATGGTGACATGTGGGCTGCCACATGCTTGACAAGAAGCAAATAAATATGTAAAAGAGAGAAGTTACAATATAAACTTAAATAATACCAAAGGTCAAATAAAACACCTTTTCCTAGACTATATAGAATGAGAATTTGCAAAGAAGAAACTAGGATCCCATCTTATTGTTTATATCATTGCTAAAATGAACATGGCCTAATTATTCAATATCTCTTGTAATGGAACCAAAGTTATGTATCACATGAATAGTTATAGGTAAGAATTCCTATAAATGATCTTCATTACTATGTCACATATTGAAATCTTTAATTTCACAAATAGCTTCATCATCTGCAATAGATCAAATAACTATGACTTTAGGCAACACTTTTGATGGATTTTACTCATTGTTAACTGGATTTATTATTTCTTTGTCACTAAAGTTGAAAATTGGAAATACAAAATATTTAATAAATGAGAGCAAATATTATTTCAAGGGTGTTACCAAAATTATTGCTTGAGGTTTTATATGAGACAAGTATATATTGCTAGAAAAATAGAAATAAAAAATAGTTAACAAATTCCTAAATTCCTTATTTGAATAAAAAAAAAATCTCTACTTTTAATTTTTTTAATAATTACTAAATTCTATATTTGAAATAATTCCTTATTTGAAATAAGGAAAAATCTCTTATTTTTTTCTTTTAATAATTACTAAATTTATTATTTAACATAAATAAAAAAAAATTTAAAAATTAGATTTTTCACTACATGCATATTGAACTTTTACTTACAATTCTAGGATCCCATCTTATTGTTTATATCATTGCTAAAATGAACATGGCCTAATTATTCAATATCTCTTGTAATGGAACCAAAGTTATGTATCACATGAATAGTTATAGGTAAGAATTCCTATAAATGATCTTGATTACTATGTCACATATTGAAATATTTAATTTCACAAATAGTTTCATCATCTGTAATAGATCAGATAACTATGACTTTAGGCAACACTTTTGATGGATTTTACTCATTGTTAACTGGATTTATTACTTCTTTGTCACTGAAGTTGAAAATTGGAAATACAAAATATTTAATAAATGAGAGTAAATATTATTTCAAGGGTGTTACCAAACTTATTGCTTGAGGATTTATATGAGACAAGTATATATTGCTAGAAAAATAGAAATAAAAAATAGTTAACAAATTCCTAAATTCCTTATTTGAATAAAAAACAAAATCTCTACTTTTGATTTTTTTATTAATTACTAAATTCTATATTTGAAATAATTCCGTATTTGAAATAAGGAAAAATCTCTTCTTTTTTTCTTTTAATAATTACTAAATTTATTATTTAACATAAATAAAAAAAATTAAAAATTAGAATTTTCACTACATGCATATTGAACTTTTACTTACAATTCTAGGATCCCATCTTATTGTTTATATCATTGCTAAAATGAACATGGCCTAATTATTCAATATCTCTTGTAATGGAACCAAAGTTATGTATTACATGAATAATTATAGGTAAGAATTCCTATAAATGATCTTCATTACTATGTCACATATTGAAATCTTTAATTTCACAAATAGTTTCATCATCTGTAATAGATCAAATAAATATGAATTTAGGCAACACTTTTGATGGATTTTACTCATTGTTAACTGGATTTATTATTTCTTTGTCACTGAAGTTGAAAATTGGAAATACAAAATATTTAATAAATGAGAGTAAATATTATTTCAAGGGTGTTACCGAACTTATTGCTTGAGGTTTTATATGAGACAAGTATATATTGCTAGAAAAATAGAGATAAAAAATAATTAACAAATTCTTAAATTCCTTATTTGAATTAAAAAAAAAAAAAAAACTCTACTATTTTTTTTTTTTTTTATTTATTAAATTCTGTATTTGAACTATTTCTTTTATTTGAAACAAGAAAAAATCTTATTTTTTTTTCTTTTTAATTCATAAATTTATTTTATTTAACATAAAAAAAAGAAAAAAAAAAAAAGAAAAAAGAAAAAAGAAAAAGAAAAAAGAAAAAAAATAAAAATAAAAATGATTTTTCAGTACATGCGTATTGAACTTTTACTTACAATTCCATTCCAAATACTATTTTTTCCATATATAAAAAATATACATGATTTTTTAAAATTTCAGATTTTTCATTCATATCATGTGACCAATTCACAATCACGATATCTATCTACATGCACGATTTTGTCAGTAAACATAGGCTATTGAAGTAGGTGAAAGTTGTTAGTAAACTAAGTGTTGATTCCCACTCCACCATCTGATATCTGATCTGATCTCATTAGTCAGTTTGGGCTCTAATGAATTAATAAATATGGCAGTTTTGAGCTGGTAAATTTACTTCCATTAATGTACATTAATGCACCTAGCTAATCCTTAAAAACAATAAGGTACAAAAGTTTACAAATTCACAAGCATGATATTTACATGCAGGATTCTGTCATATTTTTAGAAGAACAAATCTTCAAATTTACAAGTAGCACAAGTTTTTGGTTCAGATTTTTACTGGTTCAGATTTTTCCTGGAAGTGAGAGTTCATGCAAAATATAGGTTTTTTCCTACTTCTGATTGTAATTTTGATTACCTTTGTGCACTTTTTTTAAACAATTTCTGCCATGTCTTTTAGTATACTCCCTTTTTCTATTAGTGAAAAATACTTCTACACAGAATTTGTCCATCCTGGGCTGTAAGTATTTGCAATTTGCTTAGGTGATATAGGATGGTTTGATCGCTTTGTTTAGTCCTATTAGTTGATACCCATGCAGATAGCCTCCTGGATTGTGCTGGAAAGTTGTGAATTTTAGAGAGATTGGGCAATGAGACAGGATTTGGAATCATTACAGGCTTGATTTTGTACTGTGATTTTAGAATTTCCTTGTTTTCTGCTTTCATTGAATAACAAATTTTGGTTTGAAACTGAGCAACAGTGGGTATTTCCTCCCTCACTGTTTCTCGTGACAATTTCAAAGATTCCTCAAAAAGATTTAGGACATCAGCTACAGCCTCCTAGTCATCCAAGTTTCCATCCTCATCCTCACTTACAAACCCTGAATAGCTACTGCTACTGCTACAAGCACGATATTTACCAATTGATCTATTGAGTTATGGGATCAATAAATGAGAGAAATGACATAAAATATAGGAGTGAAAGAAAGGTCCACCAAGTGGGTATTACATGCTTACCTGAAGATCACCCTTCTTCTCGGACACTCCTAATTGATCTCCATATTGTTTGAGGTGTGTAATCCATCGCCTATCTACCTACTGATTTCAGGTATTCAGAAAGATGCCCTATGATATAGACATGGATGCATCTACACAAAATAACATATACAGTAAGGCCACTGAGACCCTTCATCTAAAAAAAGCATACTAAGACCCTCAGAGGTTAATCTTTGACTCGTGGTTTTTGTGTTTGACTCTCTGTTTATCCAGTGGATTTTTGTTAGTATTTGGATGGTTGTAGAACTGCCCAATTTTGATAGCTTATTTTGTAATCTTTTACCGATTGATAAAATTTAAACTTGATAGAGTTGTGGGTAGGAATATAATCATACTAAATGAATGTGAACAAGGTGCTCAATGATTGTTTTGATTCTTCTAATTTTTTTTGGAACTAGTTTAAGTTTCAACTTGATTTAACAAATAGTCCATTTAAAAGTTGGAAGTTGGATCCTCTTGGAGTGTATATCTGGATCCACTTTACTTTGTGGATTGGTTAAAAGAAAATCATTGGAAAATAGGTCAAAGAGATACACCCTCATTGATTAGATATGGGAACTCTCTCCATATTGAAAGAAATAATAGCAATGTCCTCCAATTTATAGTTAAATACCTGCCAACTTATTTTTATTACTACCAAAACAATTTAAAGTTAAAATACTTGCTTTTATACATGTGAACATGGGGTTTGGAAAAGGAAATTGATTAAATCATGAATGAAACCCTATGCTCAGATAGACATGTTGCATGCAAACATCAAGCATATCTTTCTTCTTTTCAATTAATTAAATTTCCGAAGAAAAACAATCTGTAATTTTTTTATTTATATGAACAAATTTATACTACATCAAATGTTTGTGCTAATGCTAGTGCTTAAGAGTATGATTGATCACTTTTGTGTTTTTGATTACTTTTTAGCATCTATTTCTCATTTTGCTAGTTTGATGACATGGTTTGGCCATCATGCTTTGGCTGTATCATTGATTGATATTCTTATTGTTGCACATTTCGAATTCATTGAACAACATAAGTATATGTTTAATAGTTGTGGTATCTACCCAGTGATAAATAGAAATATGTGGCAAGGTTGAAAATGATAATAATCTTGTACTATTCATAAGAGGTAGGGGCAAGGATGTTTCTGTGCACTCTCATGTATCCAAATAGAACAATATCTAACAATAGAATATGCACCTAAAAATAGGAGGAAACTTGCACAACTACTAAAAATAGCACATCTACCTATAGACATGTCTACAAATAAAAAATTACTCAGAGCCAGAAAAACAGCTTCATCCTCCTGAAATGGAATTTGTACACTTGCATGCACATTGCACCTGCTAAAAATATGAACTTCTAAAATTTAGAAAAGCAGTGTCTTCGAAGATAAAAATGATATTTCCCACAAATTTGCATGCATGTGATTTCTAAAAATATAAATTTGTGTGAATTAAATATATTGTCTTGAAGAGCACAAAATATCATGCATGCCAATGAATCTGCATGTGTATAGATGCATTGAAAAGTTAATTTCACCTTCAAAATCTATGCATTCATTGAATTTAAGAGTGATGATGGTTCTGTTATGTGAGTGGAGTCATAGATTAGTAGGCCAAATCCATGTTTGTTGCAAATGCATCGTTCAAGCCAGTGAGCACTAAATAGTAAGAATAATGTGTTTTGTGAGTGGAGTCACAGATTAGTAGGCCAAATCTGTGTTTGTTTCAAATGCATCGTTTAAGCCAGTGAGCACATGATTTTTGAAAATGAGGAAGCAAGAATCTTAACATTTGAACAATATTAGCAAAATTAGAACCTGGGCCATCACTACCTTTGGTGAATTCCTTGCCCATGTCACTCAGGAAATGAAAACAAGTTTGTTGGTGATCAGGATTCTAGCCAGAAGGAGAAGCAACTTGATGTGCATGTATATCCATATGTTCTTTGCTATATTGTCTGTTAGATTTTGATATCTCACTGAGCACCTCATTATCCTATGCTTGTACCATTAACCACACACATTACACATTGAGGTACATTTTCACTACATCAAGGAACAGGTGACAAATAAGGAAGCTGGGCTGCCATATTGTCTTGTTTTTTTGCAGATTGCAAATATCCTTACAAAGACTTTGTGGGATCAATACGATAGTCTTAGGTTAGGCAAATAGGAGTTATAGTCAATGAGGTGGGAATTAAGGGGTGTTAAGAGTGATAAGTGTTCATTCTTCACATTCTTTCACATTATTATGATTATTCTTGTCATTATACTCCTTCCCTGGTTTTTATCCAAGTTTCATGTGAACCAATCATTTTGTATTCGTAAGAGTTGTTTCATGTAGTGTTTTGCTTCTCTAGAGGGACACTATATGAAAATTTGTTAAGTTTTATTCTAAATTCAAACTATGTTTGTGATAATGTTAGTGCTTAAGAATATGATTGATAATTTGTGTGTCTTTGATTAAGTTTTAGCATCTATTTCTCATTTTGCTAGTTTGATGACATGGTTTGGCCATCAAGCTTTGACTGTATCAGTGATTGATATTCTCATTCTTGCACATTTCAAATTCATTGAACAATGGAAGTATATGTTTAATAGTTCTGGTATCTTCTCAGTAATAAATAGAAATATGTGGCAAGGTTGAAATTGATAACGGTCTTGTACTATTAATAAGAGGGAGGGGCAAGGACATTTATGTGCACTCTCATGTATCCAAATATAGAAGTATCTAACAATATAATCTACACCTAAAAATAGGAGGAAACTTGCACAACTACTAAAAATAGCACATCTATGTATAGACATGTCTACAAATAAAAAATTACTCAGAACTAGAAAAGAAGCTTCATCCTCCTGAAATGGAATTTGTACACTTGCATCTACACTGCACCTGCTAAAAATATGTTCTAAATTTAGAAAAGCAGTGTCTTCGAAGATAAAAATGATATTTCCCACAAAATTGCATGCATGTGATTTCTAAAAATTGAAAAATATGTGAAATAAATATGTTGTCTTGAAGAGCACAAAATATCATGCATGTCAATGAATCTGCATGTGTATAGATGCATTGAAAAGTTAATTTCACCTTCAAATTCTATGCATTCATTGAATTTAAGAGTGATGATGGTTCTGTTATGTGAGTGGAGTCACAGATTAGTAGGCTGAATCCATGTTTGCTTCAAATGCATCATTCAATCCAGTGAGCACTAAATAGTAAGAATAATGTGTTTTGTGAGTGGAGTCACAGATTAGTAGGTCAAATCCATGTTTGTTTTAAATGCATCATTCAAGCCAGTGAGCACATTATTGTTGAACATGAGGAAGCAAGAATCTTAACATTTGAGCAATATTAGAAAAATTAGAACCTGGGCCATCACTGCCTTCAGTGAATTCCTTGCCCATGTCACTCAGGAAATGAAAACAAGGTTGTTAGTGATTGGGATTCTTGCTCGAAGGAGAAGCAACTTGATGTGCATGTATATCCATACGTTCTTTGCTATATTGTATGTTAGATTTTGATATCTCACTGAGCACCTCATTGTCCTATGCTTGTACCATTAACCACACACATACGTTGAGGTAAATTTTCACTACATCAAGGAGTAGGTGACAAATAAGGAAGCGGGCTGCCATATTGTCCTATTTTTCTGCAGATTGCAAATATCCTTACAAAGACTTTTTGGGATAAATATGATAATCTCACGTTAGGCAACTTGGATTTATAGTTAATGAGGTGGGAATTAAGGGGTGTTAAGAGTGATAAGTGTTCATTCTTCACATTCTTTCACATTATTATGATTATTCTTGTCATTGTACTCCTTTCCCTGGTTTGTATCCAAGTTTCATGTGAACCTATCATTTTGTATTTGTAAGAGTTGTTTTATGTAATGATTTGCTTATCTAGAGGGACACTGTAATGAAACGTTGTCAAGTTGCATTCTGAATTCAAACTATGTTTGTGATAATATTAGTGCTTAAGAGTATGATTGATCATTTGTGTGTTTTTTATTACTTTTTAGCATCTATTTCTCATTTTGCTAGTTTGATGACGTGGTTTGGCCATCAAGATTTGGCTGTATCAGTGATTGATATTCTTATTCTTGTACATTTTGAATTCATTGAACAATTGAAGTATATGTTTAAAAGTTGTGGTATCTGCTTAGTGATAAATAGAAATATGTGGCAAGGTTGAAATTGATAACAATCTTGTACTATTAATAAGAGGCAGGGGCAAGGACATTTCTATCCACTCTCATGTATCCAAATAGAGCAGTATCTAACAACAAAATCTGCACCTAAAAATAGGAGGAAACTTGCACAACTACTAAAAGTAGCACATCTACGTATAGACATGTCTACAAATAGAAAATTCCTTAGAACCAAAAACTAGTCCAGCTTCTAGCTGATTTCCATAAACTGAATAGAATGCGTTCCTTACCATATTCAAAATTCTTTCAATGAACCCTAAGCTCTCCAACGACTTGTTAGTAATGAAATTTAATTTTGCTTCCTTCACCAACATTTGAATAAAGTATGTATGTCTGGGCATTGTAGATTGTATTGCTTGCAACACCTCCAGTATCCTACAATTATCCACATAATAACTTGGCACATCAAAAATTGACCCATGTTCTTGGCGAATGGATTCATACTCATTTGGATGTGAAACACTCAAAAGCTTGTGTTAGTGCGAGGCGATATACCACTCCCTTTTCATAGGCTTCAATATTTCCAAATCTCTTAGAGCTATTAACACAGAGTATGGTATCTTGGGTACCATTGTTGTTTTCAAATTGCATCTGCTACAGTGGCAGTCATGAATGCCCCATTCGTTCAACATCTGCTTCCTTTCTAAAAAGGGGTGGATTGCAGAGATGTAAGGAAAAGTGATCTCATCACCAGCTTTCATATCCCTCACTGCAATCACGAACATGGATTTCCCAATGTTGAATCTCAATGCAAATGGAATGTAGGAATGATTGATAAACCCTGGAAGTAGGTATACTCCACAGAAAATCTTGGCCTCTGAAGGTTTGTTTTGGTTTGGATACTGCACACCTGTAGCAAATAATCTCATAGAATCAGCTAACTGGAGATCCCAATTAGGTCATTCCTCCTGTAATTCACTGACACCTTGTTGTGATTTCCTTTCTTAGCATTGCTTAGACCAATACAGATGTATATTAGAGGCCGACCGGGAATGATAGAAAAGAGCCCATATTCATTTTTGTAAAATTGGGGATTGTTTAGCCTCAATGAAGAGTTTATGACGTAATTCTTGCACTTCAATGTTGAAAAGGCCATCAAATTGATGCATCCCTAAACTGATATGGTCTAGAGCCTCTCCTTCTTTCATGGTGTGCACAATAGGATTACAGACCAAAACCAGATCTCCCGCCATGCAATATTGTGTAATAAACAATTCCCTTTCCAAACAAGATTCATTTAATACCTTGATTTCTATGGGACCTACAAAACCAGAGCTGTAGTTCTCCATTTTCATTCTCGGCTTAGAAAGAAATCGCTTGAATTACTGGTGGAATTTCAGAATTTTAAATTTAAATGGTTCAAATTACATTATAAAGCATTTAATATTTATAATATGGATGACCCTTTCCAAATTTATACCTCCCACTATATATTAAATATTATTCATCAAAATACCCTCCCTTAAAGAATGCCAAGAAATCACCACCTAGGAATTTTGAAACCTAATGGGGGTGTTATAATGGGAATTAAATGGATCCTATTGGATTTGATGTGCCCCCTCACCACCTCCCTCCTATGTTTGTCACCACATCATAGTGAATTTATGGGACCTCGCCTTGCAAGGAGTGTAGAAGAAGCCCTTTGGCAAGATTTTTTTTGGTGCTCATCTACATGAATTGGGTTCACTCCAATATGCTCTTAACCCTTGGCCACTAGCTCAAGATTTAGTTCACACTTTGACACCTACTCCTATTGCTTCCCTTGCCCACTATGCACTCACATTCCTATCTAGTTTCTTGGGTGGGTTTCTTTTTGTCTACTTCATTGGTTCCCCCCCTCCCTTAGCAACTTTTTTTTATGGAAAAGGATTAGCCTTGAGCTCATCCTTGGTGCAACTTGCTTAGAAATTTATCACAACCTATCTTTTTCATAATTGTCTCATGTATCTTCCCTCCCGTCCCTATGTTAGACTTTGTGACATCTTTGTTATAGACATTTTTGGGCACTTCAACCCCATTCATAAATGTCCATAAACTGAGGGATCCTAAGCCCCTAAAAGTGTTGCTTCATTGCGTAAAGGAACAAGGTCAACAGATTACATCATCTCCCAGAAGTTATCCACTGAAAACTGCTCATAAATGGTCAAAATTGGACCATACTGAAATCTCAATGCAGGGGGTGCGATGCATATCACCTTCCAAGTGTACAAGGTGCGATGCATACTAATTTGCTCCTCTGTAGGGTGTGATGGTCGGGAATGGACAAATGGCAGGGACAAAAATGCGAGGTGGAAGATCATGGAATCTTCCAGAAGCTTCCCCTCTGACACTTGCCACTCCATTTTCGACCAGGGATGAGTAAGAGATCATCATTCTCCAAGTGGAAACAGGAACTATCAGAGAGAAGACACTAATCAAGATTCCAAAAGATGACTCACCTCTTTGTAATCATCTATATATGGATCCCTCATCACAGAGATCCAGAGGCTGGAATTTTGTATCCTATAGAGAAGTGCTGTTGGTTTTCTGGTGTACATTCATAGCGTTGGGTGATCTAAGCTTTGTTTGAGGTGAAGAAGGGCTTCCTAGCTGGAGGATGATGCTGGGTCAGAGCACATGGTTGTAATCCTCTTGCTACTTTTCATCTTAATAAAGCTATTCTTGTTTCCTTCCATATTCTTGTGTGCTTGTTTATATATGCATGTATATGGTTAATACACAACTGATCTTGTATTATTTATGAATTTAGATCCTTGTTTCTTGCATAGTAGCATGTTTTTGTGATTCCACAGGTTCTTTTGAAGCTGGGCAGACAAAGAAGAAGCAACGAAACTTTATCAAGAAGGAGAGGAAATCAAGCGCAAGACTGAGGTTGGTCTTCTTGCTTCTCCTCTCATCTATTTTCATAAAAGGAAACAATAGTAGACTTTGATTTTTTGTTTCTAAGATAGCCACCAATGTTAGTGGGAATAGCAGCATCCGAGTGGACACTATTCCCAGATAACAAAATGGCGACTCCACTGGGGAGTGACTAGATTACTTGTTAGCGTATCTATCCTTGTTTCTTTTATAAACTTACAGACGGAGCCTGAAGTCAAGCCAGATAGCCTTCGAACTGCATTTGTTATACAAATGCAAAGTAGATCAATGCTTCTTCAGTCTATCTCCATGTTTTGTTTATGAATTAAACAATAGATTTGCAAGCAATCTAATTGCCCTAAGTGGTGGCTCTAGTAACCTCTTAGATCACCCCTGTGTTTTACATACACTGATCTTTACTTATTCAGCCTAAACACCTGAACTAGATTGCAAACTGTGAGTGAAATACCATTCAAAGTCTCGCACTGCTACCATCGCACCCTGCCTTTAAGGCTGTCTATATGCATCACACTTCCCGAGTGTAGTAGGTGCGCTGCATACTAAGTTCACTGTGTAACAGGTGCGATTGTCAGGGAGGGTTAACTTTACCCTCCGACTGTGGATTTTTCTCACTGTTTTCAGTCTTATTCAGGATTTTTGCTGTCTATAGTCAGTGTGCTTTTGTGAAAACCCCCTTCTCTCGCATTATTCCGCCTCCTTAGTGAAAAGAACTATAAATGTTTTTATGTATTGTGCATCGTTTTTAGTTCTCTTTTGCAAAACGTAGCATATTCGAACTGTCGTCTCTAGATCTGAAAGTGTCGTAGCTGTCGTTTTCAGTTTTAGGAAGCAATCCCATTGTTCTTGATAGTCGATTATACAGTTACTATTGCATAGGATTTGAATTTGTAGTTTTAAAGTGTCAAAAAGAAATTTTCATTTCAAAATCGCAAAGTGTCTCTCTTGTTTTCACTTCGTTTTGAAAAATAATTTTGTTGAGTACTGTCGCTTTAAAAGTAATTCAGTTTTTCACATAGCTTTCTTAACACCATTCACACATTAAGAAGGCTGAAAACAAATACATGCATGTGCATTTTCATTTTGATTGCTTGGCTTGATTTAGGACTGTGCATTTAGCGTGTGCTCCGTGCTCTGTGAAGAAAAGATTCTTGACTTTCTTCCCTTTAGTAGCTAGGATTTTCATTGCTGAAAGAAGATTAAACGTTTGTTTATCATCTTAGACTGCATTTTAGGAATTATATACACATCACGTGGTGAACTTGAAAGGCAAATTGTTAAGCAAGATCAACTTAAAATAAATTCAATGAATCTAACAATGCTTTGGAACTTAATGCACAACATCTAGAGGTCTAGGCTAGAGACGTATTTCGACGTCGTAAAACCTAGTAACTATTGCTTTTAGTGTTGGTTGAGTGATTCCTCCACTCTGAGATGGCAAGTGCCAGTACAGACTTGTGCTCCCACGTACTGTCGAGTATATATTGGGAGACCACCATAGGCTGCATCCTTTATCCTTAGGAAGCCATGTCTACCGCCCTATCGATTTCAATGCACCGAACACAACATTCGGGAAGATCAACTATCGTACCGTAAAAAGTATTCTGCAGTTTTATGATTGGTTTGGTAATCCTCTCTGCCTAGATCTCCAGAGAAGTCCATTTTGCTCCTTTTCAGACTCCTTAAAGGAAAAGGTCCTCTGAGCACTTGTCACTTCAAGCTCAATAAAAATCGAAGGCGACTAGAGTCATCTTTTGTTTTTCCTTGACTCTTTAAAATTGAAAAAACAAGTTGTGTCAAAGCATCTAAAAATTTATTTTAATCGGAGTAACGTCACAAATTCCCCCGTTAGTCTTTAGGTTGAGAAAATGGAGTCTACCAACCAAGGATTTCCCCTTGAAGGAAATCCTAGTCCCTTCTCCTCTTGGGGAGATGTTGGTCCACCCCATATGGCAACTTTGTCACTTCCAAGATTGATAATTGGTTTTCCTGTCTAGTGCTTCTCTACCTCTGTCGTTCAGAATCCAGTAATTCCTTAACAGTCTAATTAGCAACTAAACGAAACTAGAGTTACCTCTCAACCTTCTACTTCATCTAATTCTCCCTCTCCTCCTTCCTCTTCTATTGATAAAGCCGATAAAGCTAAAAATCAAGTAACTGAGAAGAAGAAGAAGTAGAAAGAGAAAAAGGAAAAGAAGAAAAAGTAACCAAAATCGAAAGGGAGCAACCAAGTGTCATCTAGCAAAAATCCTCACACCACACAGTCAAAACCTAAATCTCCTTTTGTCATTTGCAATGGAGACCACTATCACCGAGATTGTCCTTGCATCCCTCGGATCTTAAGGGACTGGTCTCCTCATTTGCACAATCGAGTAGCATCAACCTATGGCGATCATGTTGAATGCTCACCATCAACCAGTGAAAGTGAAGCACATGGACAAAGAAGGAATCCTGAACTTCCTTGTAAGTTGTGTGAAGGCAATCACGCTGTCCACCATTGTCCCTTCCTTGACGAGGCTAAGAGAGTTTTGGATGATCGTCCGATTTCACCGCTATGACTTCCTCCTTGATATAAAAAACTCTTGCCAAGTCCTCCACCGGTTGAAAATCCGGCTAACCCGTCATTATGGTCATCCGAAGCGTCTATCATTGAAAATGAACCCTCTCAATCCATACTAGACGAAAGTCAAAAGGTTGATACGGCGGTTGACCCGGTCTTGCCTTCAAAGTGTTCATCTTCGAATGATACCATCACGGAAGAGAAAGAGAACGACACTGTTCAAATTCTTTTCATCAACACAGACTCCGATGAGCTTGGGGGCAGTCCTCCTGTTCCTTTATCGCAGGAAGGAAGTTCATCAAAGTCATATCCGGCCGTCTATTCGGTCCCACCGCCAAGCAACCTAGTTGTTTCCTTCGATTGGAATCTACTAGGCAGACCCCGTTTTCCAACCAGTGTACCATTCAGAATCATTGTACAAGCTTACAGAATGGTCATGGTTGGTACCATCATTGATGAAGGGGATTTTGTGAGTATCCTTTCCTCAACTTCTTGGAAAGCGCTTGGTTCACCATCGCTTTTGCCTGAAATGATAAATCTAACAGGCTTCGACAAGGGAACTAGTCGACCTTTAGGGATCCTTCCAAATGTGCCCATTACTTTGAGAAGGAA
>APFE030991469.1:0-16605 GCA_000404065.3 Pinus taeda | reverse complement strand
GATTTTAGTGCTATGGGTGAGCCCCCTTTCTTTATTTGGTAAGGTTTCCTCTTGATTTTGGGGCTTATTTTTCTCAATCACCTCTTGAGGCCTTTTGCTTGAATTGGAATGTACAGATGATGTAGCTTGTGGGTTTTGTGTATGTTTAGTAACTTCTTCAATTGTTACTTCCTTAGTGAGTGAATCAGTTGCATTCATTGGTTCTGTTACTATGGCATTCTTGGGCTGCTGTCTGCCCTTGGTTTTTTCAGGTTGTGTGATGTTTACAGTCCTACTTCTTAGTTTGTATTGTTTGTGGACCTCATAGACAGCGGTGTCATAGCCTTGTTTAAAATCAAATGATTCACCTGACTTTGTTTGGAACTATTTACTGTCTTCTTGCTCATGATCTTCTTGGCTTAGGAAGACATGGTGCTCATCATCAAGGCCCATTAGGTTGATATGGGTGTCATCCACTTGTTCTTCTGGTGTGGATGTTTCAGCATAGTTTTCTTGAAATGGAGGTCTTATTTCTGGATCACTGTTGGCTTTGCCCCCACTAGGATTTTGGTTCCTCCTAAAGTTTGGATTTCTGTTAGAGTTATTTGGTGCTTCCCATGAAGACTTTCTTTCCACAGACTCTACCCTGTCGCCCAACCTCTTCATACCAGAAATTATGCCATCTAATTTTTGGTCAAAGGCTGAGGGTTCCTCCTTAAAGGCAACTCTCTTTTCTAATCTAGCCCTATTCCTCTTAGCAATTAGGTTTGCCTCAACTGTCACAGCAACTTTCTGAGCTTCTTCAAGGGTTTGAGGGGCTCTTTCTTTTAGCTGGTAAGCCATGTCTGGATCAAATCCATCTGGAAATTTATATAGGGCCAAATCAGGAGGGGGTCTCAGGTTTTGAGGTATTGCATTATATACATTATTAAACCTAGCACAGTATTCCAGAACTGTCTCTTGAGGGCCTCTTTTAATCATGTCATATTCCCCAAGTATATGTAGAGGATCCTTCTTTTTCTCCCATCTGTTTGTGAAGGATTGGTAAAGCTCGTCAGGGTTATTAATGGTGTTTGCAGGAAGTGATCTGAACCAGGTTCTCACATCCCCTGTTAAGCTTTGGACAAATATTCTCATCCTTATAGTGTCATCATCTATCTCATAATTTTCAAAATGATCTTGCATTCTCTTAGCATGCTGAATAGCAGTATAAGGGCCAGTGGAGTCAAAATATGAGATTTTGGCTTGATAATCTTGAGGTAAGGCCACAGGATTAGCAGGTAACTGCAGAGGTACATATCTCATAGCCATGTTGGCAAGATTCTGAGGATTGAACAGAGCAACTGGGATAACAGGGGCAGTGGGTACCACAGGGATAACAGGTATAGAGGGATTAAGAGTGTTGGTCAAGGGAATGTGTATAGGGGAAGAAGATGTGGGCGGGGGGCTTTGTGATGTTGATGGAGAGCTAGGGGAATTAGGAGTGGAACGGAATAAGATTTTGATTGGAGTGGAGATAGGGTTAGGGTGGACTGTCTCTGGACTAAAGTCAGCAAGGTTACCTTGTTTCTGTTGGTTCCTAATTAGTCTAGGGATTGTATTGGGATTGTCAAAGACAGCAGGAGGGTTGGGATCAGGATTAGCCCTAGTGTGCCGAAGACCCTTCTTGGGAGCCAGTTTCTGAGCTAGTCCTTTGAAATTTTTCTGAAAGGTATGCAGAGCAAGGACTGGACAGGAGCTCTAAAAGATTATGTGTATCTGTATAGGGTAAAAGGAGGTCTGAGTCAGCTCTACCTTAAGGCTGCAGATGTTTGTATGGGAGCAGCTTGAAGGTTTCTTGACTGATTTTCAGATTTTGAGTGTGATTTATTGGTAGATATACATACCTTTAGACCCTGAAGTTCCCCAGTGGAGTCGCCATTATGTTATCACTCAGGTTCTTCCCTTTGACTCCCAAGGGAATGGCAGCCGAGGTAACCACTGACCAATCTTTTAGCTGCAAGTCCTAGTCTACCTGCAACCAGAGAGGGCTCTCTCTTTATAGTTTTAGCTTTGTTTGATGAGTGTTTTAGACTAGTTATGATGCACTGTTTGTTTGATTTTGGTGGGTTGATGATTCTCTTTAGAACTGAAATACAGACTTACTGGACAGTTTGTTCCATTGGGTAATGGAGTTGAGATATTTATGCTTTAGGAAATTGATATGTGGAGACAAAGTGTTGCTGCAGAGCAAGTTAGGCATGTGTGAAAACAATATATCAGATTTGTTGATGGAATGGTGGAACATTAGTAAGTGATAGGCAATTAAGAATCTTTCACTATGCTAATGAAGAAAACATGGAAGTAATGCTTGAGAGCAATTAAGAATTCTTAAACAGTATTCACCATGTTAGGATAAGTTTAAATATGAGCAGTTAAGAATTCATATCTATGGCTAATCCAACAGAAAACATATTTAGAAAATAGAGATTGAGCATAGGGTGTTCGGACAAAATCCTAGGCTATTCTTTTTCTCTATTTACCGAGATTATGGAAACATGAAATTGGGGAAATAACAAGAAACACATACACAGTTAGAAGAAACTTATTGGTTCAGCAAATGACACAGGAATTCTGCAACAACACAGAGCTTCTACATATCCATCTCAGACAGTATTGACACCAGCAATCTCCATCAACAATTTTATTATCAAAAGTCCTCAATATACATCAGAGTTCTTCAGAAAGAATTCTCTTACAACCGACCCTCAGTGCGTTATCTGAGGGGATATTTATACAAAAATAGGGTATGAAAATATCTTAGTGGAGAGTTATGGTGCAATAAATTGCACCACCAACTCTCTTACAAAAAGTAAATGATACATAAATGTAACTTTAAAGGTTGAGATAGCCGACATTTCTTTGTCAGACAGATTTGACTTTTGGCTGCAAAAAGTAGGTGGTAACAGTGCTTTAAATGCTGTGTTTATTTTGGCTTGATATTCTAAGTGGATTGCTGAGTCACCTGTATGCTGCTTGCTATACCTGTGTGCTGGCCTGTTCTGCTGACCTGTTCTACTGACCTGCACTGCTGACCTGTATCAAAAAAGGTAAACAAGCAACGCGGATTTATCTAGGCAAAATTTCCAACATTGCTTGCCACCAATCAGCCGGGGGCAACTGATGTCTCCTCATCTTTACCACTGTCTCATCTGCCTCTGTAAGTCTATAAAAATTGGGAGGCACCTCAAATAGATGATTAATCTCATGTTCTATGAAAAATAGATTCTCCAGCTTGTCATAGAGGGTCTGCCCAGATGGAGGCCCTGTTTCTTCTGTGGAGCTGCTGGAGGCTGTGATCTAGTTTTCCACATAACTATTGACCCTTGTCATATATTGCTTATAAGGCAGCAGCTGTCCTGTACCAGTTATTAGGCTTGGGAGTCCTTTGTCCTGCAAAATAGCCATCTTGGCTCTGAACTCATCTATTTCTTCCTTCATTTCTTGGCACTTCCTCTCCAGTGTCTGGGTAAAATTCTTCAATGTTAGTACCTTTTTGGCACTGAGGATTGTCTCTGTTCTGCTGGCTATTTGTAAAGCAGCCAGTTCTTCCCTAGTGCGGTTATTGAGGAAGTGAATCATTTTGTTGGCCTGTTCAGGCATTATTCCCAGGGTTGTCCTGGCTCTCTGAATCTCTATGTGAGCTATTTCTATCAGCTCTACCTGTTCAAAAATGGCTTGAATGGACCTCCATTGGTCCTGCATAGATTTGCAAATCTTGGCCCAAATAATTCTTTTTATTTCTGCTAGGGTGTTGCCCAGCATCAACTCCTTTTCTAAAGTTTTTACCTTGGCCACCAAGGCTTTTATTTCCCTCTGTTTTTCTGCCACAGTCATTTTTGACTTATCATAGTTGTCCTCCAGCTTGGCCAGTTTTTCCTTGGCAGCATTTATTTCTGTGACCTGGCTCTCCAGCTCTTTGACAGCCTTCATCATTTCTTCCATGCTTAGGCTGGATTCTGCTGCTGCTGTGGCTTCCACAGTTGCTCCAATTGCTGATGTGGCAGTGGTAGGTGCTGGAGCAGTAGGAGGAGCTATTGTTATTTGAGCTGGAGGGGCAGATTGGAGGTTTGTGGAGGTCTGTGGTGGCTGGGAGGCAGATTCCCCTTGTTTGTCCTGCATGGCTTTTTCCAATTCTGCCTCCATCTGCACTATCCTCTGGTTCATGACCAGGAGTAATTCCATAGCTTTATCCACCTATTTTTCTTGGACAAGCTCTGCTGTGTCAGGATGGATAGTAGGAGGCAATTTTGCCTGCCTCCTTAATGCAGCTATGTCATCCTCCTTTTTCTTTATAAGGGCCTTGACACCCTTTGGATCCTTTGGGTCATGCCCAAGATCAACAATTATATCCTCCAAAGTTTTTATTCTGTTATCTTTGGCAGAGGAGGACAACCTCTCCAAATCAAGCTGTCTATTGGTGTTTTTCAATGATTCTTTTAGCTGATGGGCCAGCATTGCCCTATCAGCAAGTGTTGCATACACCATTTCCCTGGTTTGCTTGTGCAGCTCAATTTGATCCATGGGGTGTATGTCTTTGGCAAAGACCTCTAGATTAGTCTTGTAGTAATCAGCTGGGGTCTTTGGGTGTGGAACTCTGGGTTTCAAATGAGTGAATATCATCTTTTCTTCCTTGAAGTCAAAGGCAACCATCAATCTTTGTTTCTTGGATGGGGTTGTGTTGAGGAACTGCTCATATAGCTGCACTATTAGTAATTCATTCTGAGCTTTGATCTCCATGAAACCCTCTTTGACTGTGGCCGGCTTCTGGCCCTGTTGTCTGGAGGAAGATACCTCCATGGTGTGCTGCTGAGGCTGTTCTAGCTGGACTGAGCTGGTGGCCGTCTGTTGGCTTGCTTGCTTTTTCCTGTTTTGGCTTTCTTCCAGCTCTTCACTTATGTCTCCTTTAGCTTCAGGGTCTGTCCTTGGCCTCTTGGCCTCCGGTTGCTGCAATGACCCTGTGGGAGGTGTGATTTCTTCTCTGTCCCTTTTCTTCCCTCTCTCATTATTTAGAGGGGTCTGCAATACTGGGTTTTGAATTTGTTCAGTTTGCAGGGGAGGGGCCTGTGTTGTTTGTTGGTCTTTTGAGGCACTAGGCTGCCCTGTTTCTGTCTCTTGATGCTCATCCATCTTCTCCTTTCCTTTTGTAGTTGTTGCTGGAGCTTGCTGGATGTCCTGTGCTGTCTGTGCAGTGGAGGTGCCTTCTTCTGTTTGGATTGTTTGCTTGAAAACCTGTTGACAAGAGTCCAAGTCAAGAGTTTTTTCCAGGTCTTTTACATTTTGCTCCATTAATTCTTCTTGAGTCAATTCTTCTACTATTGATCCAGGCACCCATTCATCCTGATTAGCAAACTGTTGTACTTGAGGGAGTGGGGTGTGTTTATAAGCCATCAACCTATATTTAACTCTCCTTGCACTGATGAAACCTTCAGGGTCATAAGGGACCCACCAGAAACTCCTCTTGAGTTTGAGTTGCTGTCCTAGTATTTGGTCAGCTTCCTGCCAACCATCTTTTTTGTTCATTGTGAATGGGCCTAGGTGATCCCTGAACTTCAGGTTGGCCTTCTTTTTGGCACTGTGAAAGTGTGTTAGGTCGGAGTTTATAAGTTGCCTATAGTATTCCAGAGCAAATAACCTCATAGGAACGTACTTTGGGAGTCTGTATGGACAGAGCTCACAGCCATAAATTCTGATGACCGAGTGGTTTTGGTACAAGTACCAGTCACCAATTTTGTAGCTTCTGGATAGCTGCAAAATCTTCTGCATATCCTTGGATAGTATTGCAGGGGGAGTCCTCTTTAGCAGGTAGATTACTGGATATACAAATTGATCAATGAATTCACAGTATGAGTAAGGGGAATCCTGGACTTGGTGGAAGACTAAAGACCAAAAGATCACAGACATTCTTTCACCTTGTGAGTCTAGCTTCTTGATTGAGCATTGGACGCTGTCTGTCTGATAGTACAAGAATAAGTGGTAAATGTATGAGGAATATTTGAATATTGCCTCCCTGTCCAGTCTTGTCAACTGATCATGTATCTTGATGGCAATGTACTTGGCATAGTTGTATTTGATAGCAGGGAGCTTCATAAGGCTGTATGCAGACAGCATGACCAGCACAGTTATATCAACATGTTCATTTGTGGTGAACCCCAGCACAGAGGTTAACATGTCTATCAACAGCTTGCCTACTTCATTGAAATCTTTATATGAGAAAGGGGGTGGCCCAGAGGGCTGGCAGTCTGCCTTCATGAATTTCCTGGCTATGGCTTTAATGTCTGGATTAGAAAGTCTGGAGCCCATATCTAGCAAATAGTCCATGGAGAAAGGGTACAGCAACTGAGTCTGTTTGTAATTGAGCATCTGGTTGATGGAGTCTGGAGTTATGTAGAAGAGGATGCTCCCAGATGGGGACCTCACAGCCCCGAGCTTCTGGTCATAGTTCTCTGCACACAGATGGATGATTTCTGGGAAGGTATTGACAGAAGGCAGAAAGTAAGTGGGCAGATTGGACTGCCAGACCCCATACAGGTCACTGTTGTCTAAGTGAGTGTTCCTCAATTGACAATATGTCTGCAAATGGTTTCTCTGTGCCACAAAATCTGTGATGAGAGCATCATCATCCACCAAAGGTATAGCTTCTAGCTCTCTGTTGGGTGGGTTTATGGGTAGAGCATCTAGAGCAGCTAAAGCTACCATTGTCTTGGTCTTTGCTGGTAGTTTTTACTATGCCTCAAGCTTGGTGTGAAGGGGTCTACTGTTCTCTGTTTGCAGTGAGCAGTTTTGGAAGTTTAAAGGGCTGTCACAGGCTTAATTAATCTGTGGGGCACTCTGTTTTAATTTAGCAAAGTGTTTTGTAGCTGGATAGCTGGTCAATTGCAGAGGATTTGTTTATCAGAGGTGAAGGAGGATGCCAATGTAGTGCTTCTAGCTTGTGGCTGGGCCTTGTAGCTGCTCTTTTGTGGAAAAATTAGGCAGAGTTTACAGCTGGTCGCGGGTTTCCCTGGAAGTTCTTCTGTGTAGGGGTTACAGAGGTCTCACTGGTAGCTTCAAAGGTGAATTTCAACCATATGGTTTCTTGAATTAAAGTCGTATTTGAGCAGGAAACAGGATTTACATGGAGAATGAGAGGGCAAGAGGGTGCCTGTGGCGAAATACCTGTTTTAGTGGCGTATGGGCAGTTGCAGCGGCCGAAGTGGTTGGATTGTATATGGTTGAGTCGACAATGGGGGCAGCAACAATTGTAGCGGATGACTTTTGCTTTTTGACCGTTGGAAATCAAATTTCGCCTTCAGCTGAGCTCCAGGTTGTTCGACAGAGAATGATAAAAAAACAACGATTTTTACCCCTTTTTATGCATTTCAGGTGAATTGGCGCTTTTTTGTGATGACGTCATGCTGACGTCATGATGGGCCCAAGTACGGAGGAGTTGACGTGGCAGGTGACGTGGATGCCCAGGTGGCATGGCCATGGTGGCGGGGTAGTCAGGGCAATGCGTGGGGCGGGGTGACGTGGACGCACGGCAGCGGTCAAAAGTGGGGTGACGTCACGCTGGCGGAGGCGTGACGTCAACGTGAGGGGAAGGGCAGTAAGTGGTTTCCCCGGCAGGCCCTCAGGCAGTAAGTGGTTTGGAGGGGGGGGCAGCGAACACCTCCCGCGCCTGACGCGTGGCAGGGGTACGGCGGCAATACCGCCCATCCCCCGGACGCAAAAGGTCGGGCACTTTTGTAGGCGGATCGACCGCCCACCATTGGATGGCGGGGCGGGAGATCTAACGGCTGGCGGCGATCGGGATATGCCGGTGGGTTTGTGCAGTGGGGCCCGCCCTTTTGATTTGACATTTATTTAATAAAAGGGCGCGGGGGGGGTATAACCATAGTTTTTGGGTTTTGTGGGTTTATTTGCCCGCGCGATTTAATTGAAATTTGATTTTTTCAACTTTAGAACAACGGGTCTTAGGGCGGAGAAGGGAAGAAAGGGTTATTAAGGGCGGGGAACTTTGTGTCATCTTTTTGCAAAAGGGTCATGGGTAGGAGGGGTTTTATTGTGATTTTTTCATTGCAAATGAGGGTTAAATGAACAAAATGACATGGAATGAGAGGAGGTGACCTGGGAGGTTCATCAAAGTGACCAGGTGTCATTTTGATTCCCTTTTAAACAGACCATATGGCTATAATGCCAGGGGAGGGATATTTATAGATATTTTGGGGTTTATACACCATGGTGTTAATACTAATAGGGAAGGGTGAGATAGGGAAATTACATAGTAGGATTAGCTGTTAATGTGGGGGGAGAATATGGATGAGGATCAGTACACCCAAGTCTTCTTGAAAATAACTTAGTGTAAATGGTAGATCCAAATGAAAAGACTTTTTACACAAGAAATGTGGCTTTTAAGGCCATAAGAACATGACAAAGACATAAACTTCTGTGCTCTGTACAGCTTGGGAAAGTGTGTTAGTAATGAGTGATATAGAAATGAAAACAGGGAAGTTAGACATGCTCCAGTGTGTTGATTTTCCTGTAGATGTTTAGCAACTTTGGTCTTGAAAGAGGCACCACTTCTGCAACCCCATCTACCTACCCAACTATTATGCCTAACATTTTCATTTCTTCTTGTAGGGTGCATTTAGGCTAGCAAACCCTTTAAATGCCTTTTCTTTTACACTGGCTTTTTTTTGCTTTCATTTCCTATGTAAGGCTACTCTTATTCCTTCCAGGCCCCAGATTAAACAGTTGGGAGCCTTAGCTTCTCTACCTAGTTATTGATATGCCAAGATTGAACAGTTTGGACAGATTTCTTTCTCTATTCTACAACATGAAAATTAAAAACATGGCATGATCCAGTTTAGACTGTTGGATCATCCATCAAAATTGAGTCCCTATCAAGATTGAGACACACCTTGTCTCCTTATGGAAATATGGGATCTTTGCATTCAAAGCAGAGCATATTTGGACCTTTGATCACCAATCATGAAATATGAAACCTATTGGTATAGGTATCCAACACAACCAGCTCTCAAAATTGAAGAAAGAGATAGATCAACGACTCAAAATGTATCCTCTTCGAGGGGCCAACCTCCTTTACATTACACAAATGAATAATTCTTTTATGATACAAAGGACAAGACCTCCTTTCTATATATAGGAGTGTAAGGGGTCATAATATAATCAAAGCCGACATAACAATAATAATGTAAGGTCACAACAATAACAATATTGGGCTTCTATGGGGCACAATAATAACAGTATGGGAATAACATGGGCACAACAATAAAAATAATAGGTACAATGACAATAATAATAATGGAATACACTAGTATTATAGAGACCTAACATGAACTTAGCAAGTAAACGGTGACAACTCTGTTTTCTTTTACTTGAATAAACCTTTCTTGTTTTTTATGAATTCATGTATAAATGCCAAGAATGATGTGCATTGTTACAGGAGTTTCTGAATTGTATGGAGACCTCATCTCATCAACCTCAGCCAAGCCGTACCCACCCACTATTGACAAAAGTCACTAAAGTCTCAATTCGAATTCTTGTCTTATGAGGAAAACTTGCCATCTTCGTTGAGAAAATCCAAACATATTAAAACTTTGGCTTGAGTTCTAAGTAAGTTCCTACCAATCCCATGCCTTATTCCCTCCGTATTGAACTTTTCCAATCTCCATCCCACCTTCTTGACCATTCCCTAAGCTTTCGGCCTGTTCATGTAGAAAAAAAGGGGACCTTATAGGTGAACTAGTACTTCGTGTAGACATCGTGTAGGAAAACCTATAGTAGCATGTTTTGAGCCTGAATTGAGAAAAATCATCACTAAAATCCAGGATTAGGCCCTTACTTGCCCTCCAAGACATCTGAATCATTTTACTCCTTCTCATCCACACCTGTCTCCCCTAAAAAAGAACCAAGCAAGATTAGCATTTTCATTTTTCAAGCAAAAAGATAAAAAGGAAAAAGTTCTTTTATATTTATTCTTGCACACAGAAATTAGTAATCTCTAGATCCGATTGTCATGCTTAGATTAGTTAAACTATCACATGTGTTAAAGTAGGGTTCTTTTGCAAGAAAAGTATGTTAGCAAGTAGATAGAGGATTTCATGTTGTTTTGCAAGCATTTCTTTGAGTATTTCCTTCATGTAATAGACAACATTTCTTTTCTTCCAATTAGGATAAGTTTCCCTTCTCCAAGTTGGTAATTAGACTTATTCTAGTCAATATAAGGATGGTTTGAGAAACCCTAGTGGTCTATCGCCCCATCTAAGCAGTGACAAAGAGTAGACCAATTACATCTATTTGTGTATACAACATTATCACCTCCAATTTTGGACGAACCCCATGTTGATGAAGTAAAGTTGCTAGCCCCAGGAGTTGCAACATCCTTGTTATACTGGTGCTCATCACATATCATCAGGAAAACACATTTCCTAGTTTTGGAAATGATCTTACTGCATTGTTTTGCAATAACCAAAGAGATGGTGGTAGGCGGTGCTACCTCCAATATCATGTACAACTTATTTCCAAAGGTAACAATAACAGTGCAAGGCCTTGACTCATACACAACATGTCACTTCCATAAGTATGGTTAGCCTAATAATACATCACAAACATCAAGTGGAGCAACATCACATAATACCTCATCTGTGAAGGGTTTGATTCTATATGGAAGACGACACTATTAGCTGTTGTGGTCTGTAAGCCCAGCTACTTCATGACCTCTGAAATGAGGTTCTTTTGGCTCCTTTCGACAATGAACTATGTCGGGCAACCCTTTACCCACATCCTAGAGTGGAAGAGGCGTTCCTCCTCCTATGGATCTTCAAGTTCCTCCTTCTGGATCTTCGTGGTGGCAACATTGGCATTGGGCTTTACATCGATAATCTTCTTCCCTTTTTCATTCCCCTTGTCATGTTCTTACTCAAATTTGGAACATGAATTTGATTCAGAAGCCTTTGGCTTTTCCACTAATGACTACGTTTCCTGAAACTCACTTGTGAGTGGAGATCTTATGAAACTCACACCACTTTCTCGTGTCCTTCTTCGGCTTCATGGTGTTGTTCTTTTCTTACAGCTTTGGTGGGTTGTCGTAGGCTTCCCTGACTTCGCTTTGTCTTTTTTTCTACAGCTTGGGGGCATGTCTCCCTTGCTTCAAATTCATAGATCAAAAGTCTCTCTTTTTCTGTTTAACCTTCCGCTTCATCTTGACAACGTATCGTTACACCATGCTGGGTGAGGAAATGTCTAGGAACTCCATCTCATCGTAGTCGCGGTACTTGAGTACCAAATGTTTCTCAAAATCCTTGATACCCAACATCATGTGAAGGGTATGAAAAACATTGGTAAACTCTGGCATGTCTTGGTCCTTTCCCTGCCACAGCATGGTCCACTTTAGTATTTAACCTCATAGCTCCCGACAGGGTAGTACTACTCCTTGATGGTGTCCCAGAATGAATTCCAAGTGGTTGTGGCTGAAAACAGTGAGGGTGCACTTTCATCCTGCTACTCATAGTAGGTTTCCCACAAGTCCTTGACATCGGGGGCGACTTTGAGAAGAGAAAAAGTAATATTTTCCTGGCTAGAAAAATCATGAACAAAAAAATATCCTTCTAGCAGATTTAACCATTTATCTACAGTGTCTCCATCTATTTGGTCCTCAAATATGGGGATGTCAAAGTTTAATTGTGCCTTAAAAGGAGCGGCGCCTCTAGAGTGGCTTTTAGATGTTGATGTGCCACCGGTGGGAAACTGTTGAAGAGCCTGAGCAAAGTTATCCATCATTGCATTCCTTTATTTCTCGAGGGCCTCCTCGAGCAATATTTTGATAGGATATCCTATTCCCTCGTCTTTCTTTTCTGCCCCCATGGGTGGTCATCAGGGTTTGTGAGGATGATCTTGCAAAGGTTCAACCAGATCAAGCCCTAACTCCTTATACCCCGAATGCGTTGGGGACATGCAAAGAAAATAGAGAAAGAGCAGACCACTCTGATACCACTGATTCAAATTTAAACAGGAACCCAAAAAATTATAGATATAACCATAAATACAGAGATGCATCAAAAATAACACTTCATTTCATTAATATCAAATACTAAAATATGCTTACAAACAGAATGGAAATAAGACTAGCTTGACCGATGGTAGCTTATCTCTGAGAAGAGATGTGGCAGCTACATGCCTTTGAATTGTGTTACAATGAGGCTTGTAGGCCTATTTATTATTGATAAACAATGGAAAACCATAAACATCCAAAAACCTCACCCTAGGAGATGAAACACCGAACTATCGGCCCCATTGGGGTAAGTTGGTACATCAACTACCCAGAGTTGTAACTTTGGCATATGATCTCTATTTGATGCACACGGTACCTTGTTAGAAATATCTATCTAAGGATTACAACTGCTAACAATGAATATTGAGTTGAAAACTTGTTTTCTTCGTTGGTGTTTTTCCCAAAAAATGTTGTTTAGGGCCTCAAAACAACTCCAAAAGTTCAGGACAAAAAAAACAGCCAAAAATAGTAAATTGTGCTACAATTAAAGAAACTAAAAAAATAAAAGAAACAATGGTGTGGATCCAAGTGGAGTAGATGGGTGGCCAACAATATCCACCTGAATCAATGCTCATGGTTCTCTACTATATTATCTCACATAAAATAGAATCCCTTTTCATAAAAAATCATTGTATGTATTGGGAGGACTATAATTTTCCCTCTCAATACATAATCACTAGATATAGGCAGACAAGAATTTTCCAATTTTCCTAAGAGTTCATCATGCCACTCAAGGTGTAGGAACTTGCATACTCTTAAATTCTACTACGCATGTTACTTTCATAGTCTCAATATGACATATATCATTGGTTCATCTCAGATTTAGGAATTAATTTTAATTAGTATTATCTCTTAGTAGATACTCTACATGCAACAATAAAGCTTTAAGAATTCCCACTACCTATATGCTTGAAAATTTGAAAGGCATATGAGATTCCAAGATTACAAATATGCGAGAGATTTTATCTTGAAATCCTTCACTTAAGAAAGGAAAATGTGGTGATGTATTATTGGATTCGAAAGATGTTCAAATGGACCAACAATTGGGTGTCACCCAAGGCTATGCACAAATGATTGCTTCTATAAATCATGATGATTTTGCTCATAGATGAAAATTAAAATGACCATGTTGTCTATCGGCCCTTACCATGTAGGAATTCACAAAGCTAATCACTTCTAACGGTGATATAATGGAAAATTCAACTACCGAACAATGGTCTATGATATGCTTAGAATGGGAAATGATAAAACTTTTGCGCAAAGGGTTTAGCATAGATTAGATTCGTTTGAGTTGGCATGATGAAGATGGATCATTTACAAACTCAGGTATCTAGAATCCTCAAACCCTCTCTTCTACTACCACTCATGTCACTAGTATTCTCAAAAATAGTAGTTTCTTGAATGCCACGTACTCAGTTATAAAAGATTCAAGTTTTGGACATGTAGGTGTTGGTCATGTAGAAAGTAGGAAGAATTTTTCATATTATTGAATAATACACAATGGGTTGGACATTTGATATGGAAATTTGTATGTGCAAGAAATTAATATTAAAAATCTCATGTCACTTTTTTTCTTTAGTTGGCCTAACCATTTTCATGAATTATTATCCTTGGGCCCAAAATATTTCAAGATGTGGCCTCACCTGTGATTGTTCCATTTAGTCAACATGGCGTTGCATGATTATAGATTTTACAAATATTGTGCCATTATGTGTCGAACCCTTTTTTTAAAGAACTGCTTATATATGCAATTTCAAGGATTGCCATAACTCCTCACATAATTCTTTAAAGGGTGCTAGTTCAATGGAGAAGCACCTACCTTATAAGAAGGAGGTTGGTGGTTCAATTCCATTACGCCCTAATATGAATTAATTATTGATATTGTAGTTATTTTAATTAAATACTTTTTATATTGATTTATTTCAATGGTGATATAATTTTTTGGATTCATTGTTTTATATTGTCTCTAAAGAGACAAAAGTGCTATTGTATATCATTTGTTATTCTCTAGAGAGGAAATATCTGGTATTTAAGAATAACATCTCTAAAAATATAATATGTCTTTAATCCCAACTAGTGTCTCTCAAGTGACAAATGAAATTGTACAGTAAGAGACAATAATGCCAGTGTTATATATTGTCTTTATAGGGAAGCAATTTTAAGACAATAATTTGAGACACTCGCTTAAAGACAATATTTAAGACAATACACATTTTCTTGTTGTCTCAAGTTAAGACAATTTACACAAAAAGTTTCTCAAATATCGTCTTAAAAACCCCATTTATGTTGTAGTGTCTCAAATCTTGGCCTAAAAGCCATTTTCAAAGCTATCTTATCAACAAACTATGGCGACTAGCACAAGGACTATTGGTATGGGCTATTTGGAAGGGACAAAATCAATGTATCTTCAATGAAAAACACAAGACTCAGAATAACCTCCTTGTTCAATTGTAATCATACTCTACCTCCCACTCTAAATGACCTCTCTATCCTGTGCTGATCATTTTTGGTCTTGTATTTATCCTATGACTTCTTTAGCACCTCTTATAATTATAAATTGATTTTCCTAATCTTATCAAAGAAAAATATAAATCATCCCTTGTGATATTTGTCCTCACTCCTCCTCGATCTCAACATACTACAACCATAAGCAAAGGTGAAAAATATCCAAAAGAATGGTGACTTATTGATTAAAGTTTTTACTTCTCTATTATAGGAGTGCTTCATATCAATTAAATTTCCATCAGAGGTCTTCAGATACTTCGAATTAGAAACCTTAATAATTTGTACCAAAGACTTATTGACTAATTATGTTTACCCGTTTGTTTGTGAATATTGTATACATTTTCAATCATGTGTCCATATTCTTCCATAATGTTGTCCACAATGCATTGTGAAATCTGGTTTCCTTTTTTGAAATGACGCTCCATAGTATTCTGAAATGTGCCAAGGCATTTTCAAAGAAATAGCTCATTTATTCTTACTCCATGATGGATTTTTTATAGTGCACGAGGATGCACTCCTTGTTGAGCTTGTCAGCTTCCACAATTAAGTAGTTGTATCCCTTCTTGGTTGTTGGTAAACCTCCCATAAAGTCTATGGAAATGCTTTCCCACTGACGAGTGTTTATAGGTAAAGGATGATATAGACCTCCTTTGTTATTAATTGGTTCACGAGTGCAAAAGTATACATCCTCTAATGAGCCTAGCTACTTGGATAAAATACAATATCAATTTCACTTGAGATCTAACTTGGCATATGATCTTTAAGCCATGGAAATCCATAAAAGTTTTGAAAAAGGATCCAGAGTGTACACAATTCTTATTTATTATTATTATTATGATGGTCCATATCCTTAATAATATATTTATATTTCCAATTATTCCCCATTTGCATTTCTTTATGGTTTCCTTAATATTTTGAGCTTCTTTTCTTAACTCACCCTAGTCAGTGGGAACAAAGTCTTCATTTATAAAGATTCTTGAACCTTTTTAAGCCTTTATATTTACTAAGTATTCTATAGTCATGGTTATTACAACTTACCTTCACCCAAATCCACCTATCTTTATGTTTGATTATTTTTTCCAACCTCTTTT
This sequence comes from Pinus taeda, assembly GCA_000404065.3. Lineage (NCBI taxonomy): Eukaryota > Viridiplantae > Streptophyta > Pinopsida > Pinales > Pinaceae > Pinus > Pinus taeda. The sequence goes on along the minus strand of APFE030991469.1, from coordinate 936 downwards.
CTTTTATGAAATAAGTTGTTTTAATTTGTGATTTACTTTTTAGTTCTTCATTTACTATGGCTAGTATGTCCTTATCTTTCCACTCTTTTATACCAACAATTATGAGATTCAGTGTTCTTCACTTCTCCCCATATATTTGGTTTTCAAAATGTTTTTGCTTGTATATTATTATTTAATAAAGCTCTTTGCTATAATTGATCATTTAAAAGATAAAATACGATAATTTAAAATCTAATTAATATGATTGTCATCCAATAATAAAATAACCTTTACTAAACTATGTGTATAAAGAAATATTCAATGCTATGAAGAACTCAAAATTAGGAAGACAAAAGCAACTGAATATAACTTTGTAGACCTCAAGTGAGGAGCTCCTGACACTACCACAATGTTGTCTCATAATAATGATGAAAAACAAATAATACAAATTTATAGGAGTACATTTAGTTAGCGAGATCAAACAGATTCTCGAATAATAGCAACTAAACCCTAAATAAAAATGTAATCAAAACAATACAACAAATTTCTCCATTATTCCTAAGTCCCCCTCTTAATGGAGAAAGGATGAATCTCCACAACTAATATCTCCTTAAACAATTCAGATTTCATATTCCCAAGGGGATTTCTCAAAATATCACAAGCATTTTCACAAGTATTACAATATTCAAGAAACATTTCCTTAGATTGTATCTTCTCTCTAAAAAAATGAAACTGGGAATCTGTTGTGAAACCAGCTCAAAAAAGATAGAAAAGATAGATCAATGCCTTAAAATTCAGCCTCTTCGAGGGTGCAACCTCCTTTAAATTACATAAATGAACAATTCTTGGATGATACAAATGAAAAGACCTCCTTTCTATATATAGGAGTCTAAGGGGTCATAACATAATCAGAGCCAACATAACAATAATAATGTAAGGGCACAATAATAACAATAG
>APFE030991463.1:411199-440698 GCA_000404065.3 Pinus taeda | reverse complement strand
CTCACATACCGCGAACACCCGCACTATGCCTTCTTCTCGCCTGCGTACCTCGCAGTTTGCCCTTTTCTATATTGCGTGTGCCCCGCACTGTGCCCTCTCCTACGCTGTGTACCCCACACTGCACCCTTGGTTTCGTAGCGTACTCCCTCACTGAGCCTTTTACTGAGCTGCGTACCCCCGCACTGCACCTATGGATCGCCTGCGGACTTCTGATTAGGGGCAAATTTACAGTCCTCCAATGTGCCACAGTCAGTCAGATCCACAAATCTGATTATGCGCCCGAGAGATCACGACTTCATAGATTCACCTTCAATTTTACTTTGATTTAGATCAAGCATTTTACATTGACAACCCAATATTTCAGATCTTAACATATTCAATTGAAAAGATACCTTAGCCAAGTGGTCTCCTTCCCTATTTATAGTCAAGCCCTTATTCACACCATGGGAGAAAACCATCAATAATCAATACAAGGGATCCAAACCGGGGCTAAAATAGATCCTATACCACGGGCCAAAACCATAGCATCAGAAATGGCGGGCTAAATACCACGAGCCAAACATAAGAAACCCCACGTGAGCGCGCTTCATTGCCTTGAAGTGAGTGAACTGGGGTTCCGCACCTTCTGAACGGGTAACCTACGGGTATGACCGCACCTCCTAGACGGCGAACCTACGGGTCCGCACCTTTTGAACCATTCACCTGTGAGCCTCTTAATTTCCATCATTTTGAGAGCCTGAACAGACCATTGCCACTTGAGTGAGTTGCCATCAAGTACAACACCTGTATCATAGAGCCATACCAGAATGATAATGCTAACAGAATCCACCAAGCACTGAGAGGGATAATATCTCTCATGGTGAAATCCTATTTTTTGAGTGCAAAATTGAGGAAATTGTTTGCACCTTGAGAGGTTTTCCCCATATATCTGGGGTTTAGATGGATCTAAGTTGGTTTGGTATATATAAACACGGTAGTTAAGAAAATATATTTGAAGCACTATTGTTAGATCATAAAACCTAATAAGCTCACTTGTTATACCATAAAACCCAGTAAGAATATATACCTTAGTCTTTGTAGGAGTTGAGCCTATATTAACTATCCTTGTTTTAATTTTATTTTTAAAGTTATCACTCGATCTCCTAAATAAAACACAATAACAATTGTATCTAAACTAAGTTCTTAACAACATCTTAGAGACATGTTCCAATGAAATTTTCATGCGGAGGTTAAAATAAATTGTTGACACAGTCTAAACTGAGCAACTCAAATATATTTTAATACAGACCAAAAATATAAACAGAATGTAGTAATGAAATAGATTTTATTTTCTTCATGCTCGCGTTTCTCTTCATTCTCAAGAGTAAAATTTCAAACATATAAAATAAAAAGAATAACATACAAAACAATCTAGAAAAATCTAATCTTTGAAGGCTATGTAACAAAGTGAGCAAGATTGTTTTTGCAAAGTTTTACCCAGAAGACATCTGTAGAGCTATAAGGTCTTTGCGTAGTGTGCCTTTCTTGAGTGGTTTTTTTTGCCAAATTAGATATGAAAATTTCTTAGGGTTATGATATTTGATGTGGAAATTAAGATTTATTGTGATCTAGCTAAAATATTTTATTGCAATGAATGTTTCACATTAGTGAAGAATACCTTTAAATAAGCTACACTAGAGAAAAATACCAAAGGCAAGACCATGGGTTGTAAAAAACTAGAGAAAAAACTCCATCTGTAAATTTACTATTTATCTCAATTTAATTTTTAATTTTTAATTTTTAATTTTTAATTTAAATTTTTAATTTATTTTTTTTATGTAATTTGACCATTAGATAAGAATCTTATGGAAAAACCCATGAGTTTTGTTAGGTCCCTATACCACTAATGTATTCCCTTGTTGTATTGTTGTGTCCATGTAGTCCCCATATGGTTATTATTGTGCCCCATAGAAACCCACTATTATTATTGTTGTGCCCTTACATTATTATTGTTATGTCGACTCTGATTATATTCTGACCACTTAGAATCCTATATATAGAAAGGAGGTCTTGTCATTTGTATCATCCAAGAATTGTTCATTTGTGTAATGTAAAGGCAGTTTCCCCCCCAAAGAGGCTTATTTTGAAGTCGTTGATCTATCTCTTCTTCTATTTTGTGAGTTGTTTTCATAACATTTGGTATCAAAGGGGCATGTCAGGTCCTTATACTACTAGTGTAGCCCCTTATTGTTGTCAGTGCATCCCCCTTATTATATTGTTGTTCCCATGTTGTCCCCATATTGTTATTATTGTACCCCATAGAAGCCCGCTATTGTTATTGTTGTTCCCTTATGATATTATTGTTCTGTAGGCTCTGATTATATTGTGACCCCTAAGACTCGTATATATAGAAATGAGGTCTTGTCTTTTGTATCACCGAATAATTATTCAATTATGTAATGTAAAGGAGTTTTCCCCCTCAAAGAGGCTAATTCTAAAGTCATTGATCTATCTCTTCTTCTATTTTGTGATATGATTCCATAACATTTCATATTAGAGCTTTGGATTCTAGGGTTTCAGTGCTTCAAACAGGTCATCATGGAATTTACGCTATAACATTTTTTCTACAAAGTTTCAAAAGCTTAAAGTAAAACGCATTTGATATGAAATCTTGATGAACCTCATGACCAAATTTTAGATCTTATGTCGCTATATTTTCATAGATATGAACTAAGGAAGTTAGGTTTTTTGTGGGCTCCTGAATTCCATCTCAAACATGTAATTGTGGGAAAATCGCCATAACTTTCTTTTTGAGCATCAGATTCATTATTTTTTAAATTAACAGAACGATGACAGACTTTATTTTGTTGGCTATCGTTTTCAGGGCCGAAGGTTGAAACAATGACACATAGCATGTCGTGTAAGTTAGCTCTACTGAACAAGTCTATAATGAGGTCATCGCGGGAGGTTGGGAATAAATCTTTCATGGAGAATCCAATCTCGACCAGACTTGTGGGGTTGGAAATAGGAAATAAAGGGCTAAAACCAGATGAAATTTAAGACCTTTGAGATCCAAAATTATAGAGATATAATAGGTTCAAGTTTGGGCTCCTAAAAGAAATAAAAAGAATGACTTGAATCAAGAAAACAGAAACAACTATTATGAAAAATTGGAGGGATGATTTGAAGAATGTGATCAAAACTATGATCAATAAGATCAACGATGTAGAATAAAAATTGAATGGAAACATGGAGGATTTGAAGAAAGACATGGAAGGTTTGAAGGAAGGTGGGACAAAGTCGCTACCAGAAAGGCTTCCTAATGGAGAAAAGGTAGTAGAGGAAACTCATGATGAGAGCAAAATCATGATTTCATAGAACATAACATTGGATTGAAGACCCACCATATTCCAAACATATATATGAAGAAGTTTGATAGGAAGGATCTGGTAACTTGGATATTATAGATGGAGGAACATTTTGATCTACATGATGTGCAATCGCCACAAAAGGTACATATTGCATATTTATATTTAGAACCAAATCAATTTATAAGGTATGTATGGCTTTTCTCTCGTAAACAGATTATCACTTGGTTAATTTTTTAGAGGAAATAATAGCACATTATAAGGATACAAAGAGCAACACCTTTTTTAGCCAATTAATAAATCTCAAATAAAAAGGCTCAATAGTGTAGCACATTGAGAACTTCCAAAAATTTAATATAAGGTAAACGGTATTCTCGAGGAGCATAGGATTGGTGTATTCATAAGGGATCTAAAGGATAACATTCAACATAAGGTTCGTCTTTGGGAACCTGATTCATTAGAGAAGGCATTTAGGTTGGTAAGAAAGATTGAAAGCAAAATTATGGCTACAAGGAATCCTACCGCTCACAAATATAAATATGGAAGTGTTGTTGCACCTAGCCTTCCACAACCTACAAGGTTGACACCACAACAATTGGAAGAAAATAGAGAAAATGGGCTTTCTTACAATTGTGATAGAAAATACACTAAAGGTCATAAGTGTGTTTAGAAGAAACTATTTTACATAGACTGTGAAGAGGAGGAAGAAAAGGATCAAGAAACATTAAAAGAAAAGGATATACACCAGGAACCAACCCTAGAGAAATAAGAAATGAATCCGACCATATCTTGTAGTGCATTCACAGTAATTACCACTCCTCAAACTCTCAAGATAGATGAACAAATAGAGATAGTGAACAAATGTTTGGAAGGATATCTTCGTTGTTTTGTATCTAATAAAAAACAAAATGGGCCAAGTGGTTACCTTTGGTTGACTGAAGGTATAACGCTTCAACAAAAATGACCCCATTTATGACACTTTATGAATATCATACACCATCCATCACATCATCATTAAGAGAAAATTGTATGGTTCAAGCAATGGAAGATCACATCAAGCATCAACACCAAGGTCTCCAACTCTTTAAGGATAACATCACATTGACGGAGAATGAGTTGAAACACCGGTGGATCGAAATCACAAGGAAATAAGTTTTGATGTAGGCCACTGGGTATTTTTACGACTATAACCATACAAACAAATGTCCCTCAAGGAAGTTAAGAAGAATAATAAATTATCACCAGAGTACTATGGTCCTTACAAGGTGTTGCAAAATATTGGTGCTACGACATACAAATTGGAGCTTCTTGCATCTTCTCGAGTGCACCCAATTTTCCATGTTTCATGGTTAAAGAAGGTTATAGATGACAACCTTCCAGTTCAAACATAATTTCCGAAAATTGATGACGAAGGAAAAATCATATTGGAACATGAAGCAGTCATGGAAATAAGAACTGGACAAGTATGAAATCAATCAATTTCAGAGTACCTCATCAACTGGAAGAACTTAACCATTAAATATTCCACATGGGAGGATGATAGTTTTATATAGACGCATCCAGAACTACCCAAGTGTCGAGGACAACACTTTTTTGAAGGAGAGGGCCATGTTAGGTCCTATAATACTAGTGTAGCCCCTTATTGTTATTAGTTCAACCACCTTATTGTATTATTGTGCCCCATATAAGCCCACTATTGTTAGGCTCTAAATATATTGTGGCCCCTTAGACTCCTATATATAGAAAGGAGGTCTTGTCATTTGTATCATCCAAGAATTGTTCATTTGTGTAATGTGAAGGATGTTGCCCCCTTGAAGAGGCTTATTTTGAAGTCGTTGATTTATCTCTTCTTTTATTTTGTGAGTTGGTCTCATAACAAGTTGTGCAAACCGAAAGCCCATCCATCCATAATTTTCTTTTTATCCCAATTTTATTAAAATTGATGAATTAGCATAATTTTTTTTTTATTATTTTTTTTTTATGTATTTTGGACGATTGAGAATATTAATAACATTGGAAAAACCATGGGGTTTTTTTAAAATATGGGATCCCAAAAAACCATGTCACGGTAAAATTTACTATTTTATCTCATTTTATTATAATTTCTTATTTTAATTTTATTTATATTGAATTACAAAAAAATCTAATTTGATCAAGTCAAAATGTTTACATAACATAACATATGTATACTTATGGGATCTACATTTAAAAAAAAATCACATATTTAACTCCTATACATTGAACATCTATCTCACACCTACACATCTACTCCATATTGGGTTGTAGAGCACCTTTGGGGGCAATTCAAATTATCATAAAAATAACTAAATTTTAAGAAATTATTATTAAATAATAAAAATAATTAATATAAGTTAAACATATCTACATTTAATAAAAAAAATGAAACATAATTCTTCATTAAAGAGATTTACTCCCACTTTAGGCTTTATTACAATATAATGGTCAATACCATTGATTATCAATAACATATGCCCCAAAAAATATAACTCACTTCATACGACACTTGTTCATTTGACATTTTTTTTAATAATCAATTTACTTTCGTGTAATCTAAACAACTCAAGTTTTGCCTCGTAAAACAATCGAAATTCCACAGAGAAAATCTAGAAGAAATTTTCGAAAATGTAGGTTACAACTATCAAGCTTTAGGATTTTGGGTGTCGTGGGGGTTCTTGATGACACTTAATCTATTTTTCCATCAAAATATGAGTTAAAATCTCCCATAGTCGGATTTCTTCAAAAATTTATTGTGGGACTCCGACTAGAATTCATGGTCTACAGAAAATTGTGGCCCTATTCGACAACACCATTTAAGTTAATCCAAAAAAAGACAACTACTTTGGAGATAAATATCAACATTTGATTTGCATATACTACTATGAACATTCTAGAATATTTAGTGGGGTTAAATCTTTACGAATCACCTAATAATTATTGATAGTTAAATTAAAATTTTGGAATCCTACTACAAAATAGACACCTATATGCATAACCACAATACCATGGGCTAATACCATTGGTTACCAGTACTTGATATCAAAAAGTCGTAACTCATTTCATATGAACAATTCATGTGATTTTTTTAATGTATCAATATAAGAAAATAACTACTTTGAAAATAAAAATGAATCTTTGATTTGTGTATACTACTATGAATATTCTAAAATACATGTAATTATTTTTTTATAACTAATCATAGCAATGATAAGTTAAAATAAAATTAAAATTTGATTAATTTTTTGTGTTCTTCATAATTCATAATGTGAAATGTATTATAAAATAAGTATTTTGATGTATGTCACATTTACTCATCATTTAATATATATAGCTACACCTGATTTACAATCTGTAAAAAGACATCAATCAAAAATAAAAAACAACTAACCTATTAATCCAATTATTTATAAGTTAGACTTTTTGCAAAGTTTTCTAGTTTACTTTCTCATCTAATTTCTCTAGAATCCACATGGATTCATAAAACCACTATTTTGACAAATAAGCTTTTCACAATCAAAATGTTCTGATTATTTTTTTGGTATTAAATCCATATATATAGTAAAAAACCAGTTTATAACAACACAGATCAAGTTTTCGACACAAATATTTTAGGCAAATTCTATCCAAACACTCTAAAAAATTAATATGTTACTGAAATGCCACCTCACCGTGAACAATTTAAAATTTCAACTCGTTTCTTTGAATGTTTCAAACAAAGCTCTGTAATATTTAAATCTCAAACGGTACCAACATGCTAATTTGTTTGCGTTAATATTCGCAACAAGGCCTCTGGATACCAAGGCTCTGGATAAAACCCGTTCTGACGTCGCCCCTTTACGTGGGACATTCTAAAAGGAATCATGAAAAATATTTATACCCGTCATTAGCTCTGCGCTCCGGAGTTCAACCTTGGCAACTGGCACATTCCTTTGATTAGCATCTTGCGCTTTCTTTATAATATCGGATTCCATGCTCTTTGGCTCTCTAAATTTGGCCTATATATCACCTTTGTACGATTGCCTCGATACACGAAAACCGAAAACATTTATACCCAATATAAGCGTACTCTGAGACGAACGAGTGCCGAGAGCAGTACACTGCTTTCTTCTCTCTTGGTCGTACAGGTGTCCCACAACTCTCACAAACAGAAGATAATATCCCAAGGGGCTTGCAACCGCTCGACAATTATGAAGAGCGGCATAGTGCTTGAGAGCAAATAACTCTGAGACGATAGCGTACATTTTAGGCGATTGAGCTCCAAACCACAGCCTAGTTATAATGGACGCTATATACAGCAAACCCGGAAGAGCGAAGGCTATGAAAATATGCCCAATGCAAGAAATAAGCATAGCTATTGTTAACATCCGGGGACTGGGGAATCCATGGTTCTGGAGAAGCACTTCTGACCAAAAAAAACAAAAAAAGGCAACCCTTATACCGATTGCAGGTTCACATAACATACATACGTCGCTGTTTGGTCCACCTTTCTATCTCTGTTTACTAAGACGGATGTTAATATTCATTATTGGATCTGTTTATGGTCAGAAAACTTTTGCAGCCGGAAAGCTGCGTTAAGTCTGACATCATCTGTCTCTCTCTCCAGTATCTGAAGAAATGAATGGAGCCCGGAGAGAGAAAGTGAATGCTATTTTCCATCAGAAGGCATTTATATTGCTACAAGATTGGAAATAGCATTTACCTTTATTGTCTACGTATTAGGGAAACTCGAGACAGGGAATTCAATTCAATATACATAGCTACAACTTGCTGGGATGCAGACTGTGCAAAGGAATAAATGCACAAAGAAGGTCAATTAATTATTAGATTTTTCACTGAAAGTTTAAGTAACCATTAATATTTTTTATTTAAAAAAATATTGTTATTAATATTGTAATTATTATAATAATTATTTTGAATTTTTGTTTTAAAATAAAATTTTCAATATTTTTAAATTTAATAATTGAATTTTTCCATACAATTTTGTATTTTTTTCCTCAATTATTTATAATTCAGTGTTAGTTTCTATATTCTTATAAGTTAAGTGTTGTTTTGAGATTCTATATTTCAACACAAAATGTGTAATGTTTTTTTTTTTATTTTAAAATTAAAAACAAATGATTTTATAGCTAAACAATGCAGGGTCACTATAATTAAGAAACAAAATAACATATTTAATTTAAGCTAGTGGTTGTTTTTAATTAAAATAATTATAAAATTAGGGTCCTGTGTATATGGACATGCAACAAAATAGCTCCCACATTTTTTGTTGGGAAGCCAAAGTACAAAAATAAAAAAATCAGATAGTTAGATTGTTTGATTTTTTTTTTTTTTTTATGGTGGAAATGGATTCAGGTAACCAAGATTTTCAGAAATTTCGATCAAAATTTGAGCTATTTTGCCCGTTTTTTAGACTACACGTTATAGGAATATCAATAATCTTACTTTCATTGTGTTTGTTGGGTTTGTTGTTGATTTTACTACTTAAAAGATGTGGGAAGAATATTTAATTATCACTCTCAACCATAAATAAAATATTTGGATGTTCATGTGAAATAACATAATTTTATATCAATTAAAAAAAAAAAGATAAAAGTAATTAAAAGTAAAAAATTATATTTCCAATTTTGAGTATGGAAGATGTATAATTTTTATAGTAACTTAATAAAGAATTTCAATACAAGATATAATATATATATATATATATATATTTTGTAAAGTTTACATAGTCTACACAATCTAAACAATCCAAGTGCTCAAAGATATTTTCAAGGGGTTGAACCCACTTATACATTAAAAAATGCAATTTAGACAAAAAAAAATTATACTGCAGTATAAAAGAAATTTGCACTTCAAGAGATTTGATAAATCTGTGGTATTGAAACTATATTATCATCATTATTTTAAACATGTAAACATGGAACACTTATTTTATTACTACATGGTATTGAAATTATTTTATCATGAACAATATATCAACTGTTTTTTATATTTCCAAACAAATCCATGAAAAACATTGATATTTAAATGTATAAATATTATTTATTATTTTAAATATGTAACTACCAAACACTTAAACTCATTTAAGTTTAAGAGTAATAAATAGACACCAAAATTGTTGTATGACACTTGTTTATGGGAAAACCCTTTTTAGAGTTGAGCTTTTGACTTCTTAAAAAGAAGCACATATGTTTTACTATTAGCTAGTTTTTTATTATTTTAAAAATTGTAGTATACTTCAGATATGTAATTAAATTTATGATCATAATGTAATAAATAAGTATTATGTAACAATAGTCATATGACAATTATTATGTAATATAATCATTAATATGTAATATTGATTAGTTATAGAATCATTATTACACGATATTATTTACTACATTATGATAATATTTCTAATATTATACCTTAGGTATACTACAAAATCCTTCCTCGGATTTAAGAAGATTACTTAAATTTGATGAGATTTTTTGAAATTGCTAGGAAAAATGAGCCTTTTGTAGCTTTTTTCAATTAAGACATATTTATTATCACGGGAATACCTCCTATTAAGATTATATCGTTAAATTAGAACAGGTTCCTAGATTTTCAAAAGTTATCCACATAAAATTGAGGAACCTTAAATTTGATTTGAGGAGGTTGTTCAAAATTAATTCTATACAAACTCCATTGGCTTTAGAAGGTTATTTAAAATAGATTTTATGCCACCTCATACTCTTGAATTTGGAGAGGGTTCCTAGAGATCCAAGAGTTTATCCACATCAAATTTGAGGAACCTTAAATTATAGTAAACCTCTTTTGATTTGAGGAGGTTTCTCAAAATTGATTGAATACAACCTGCTTTAGTTTGAGATGTGGTTTTCATGCAAATTAATTTTTTAAATTTTGTTACATTCAATTGTCAATATGTGTTCACAAACTTATAAACACTAACATTGTATGTGTTGAACTAATGCATAAATGATTCTCAAGCTATGAAATAACTTTTACAACCTAATTCTCTAAGACATGCATTGGTAATCAAATTATATCAAAATGGAAATTAAAGGGATACAATTTTTTTTTGGATCACTTGGCTTATGTTTTCAAGTGCGCTTTTTGAACTCCAATCATAGTCCTTTGTTTGGCATCAGAGGCATTAAATGGTTCTATGATTCCTTAAGAAGCATTTTCATTCTTCAACATTCAGTGCCTAACTTCTTTACACTTAAAAGATAAAATTCAATTAGGAAGAAAGTAAAATACTACAAGTTTGTTCGATCAGTAGGATTATGTTTACAAGAGCGTTTTATGAGCTTTGATCACAATACTTTGTTTTACGTTAAAGACATCAAACTGTTTTTCAATTCCTTAAAAAGCACTTTTGTTCTTCAACCTTCATTGCCTAGCCTTTATAGTAAATTCACACATTTGCAATGGACATACAAATGTTCAAGAACTAAAATGATAGTGATTTAAAATATTGATCTATAGAATAAAATAGAAATAAAAATATATCTAATTACCTAATCTAACTAAGAAATAAATGAATTTGAGACACAAACCAAGTAGGGGGGCCTACTTGTTGACTTGCGCTACAAAGGAAAACTATAGTATAAGTACTTTTCTATGAAATAAAACTCATAATAGCATCATTTATATTAAAACAAGAATACAAAAGTTCACATTACAATTATAAGGCGTACTAGATGAACTCAACATGAATCCACATATCCTTTGTCATTAAACTACAATATACACCAACATATGGCCTTTAGATTGGACCATTTGAACAATTTTGTAATACACAGAATGGTTGCTTTCTTGGTCAATCCTTTAATATTACAAGCATCGAACTTCAACCTTTACTTTTTATAGATGTTATATAATAGAGGGGGTGGTGTATTGAACCATGAATAAATCCCAATGACATAGACACTTTTTAATTGTTTACATCCCAAAAATAGTGTAGGGGAAATGAAATTACCATATAAAACTTTTGTTGACATGGATAACTTATTTTATGTTGGAATAAGATATTTACATGACATGGCATGCATGAAAATGTCCATGCCACTTTCCAAAACCTTGAAATTGATTAACTATTCAATTGTTGTTGTGTTGTATGCATTGCCACTCTACGTTTGACTTGAGCATTAAATGTGAGTTGGTGCCTTCCATGTCTAGTTGGGAGTAGCCCAACCAACCCTAATCCATCTCAATCCACCTAGAAATGAAAAAAATGTGGAATATTTTACCTTGGGGGTTGATAGATATGAAAACTAATGATTTGGGTTACTAGATTTTAACTAGTGTTATAGGATCTGATACTCACATTAGAAAATGCAAGATTTAGCTCAAATAACTCATTAAAAATAAGGGGAAATCGTTGAATTTAAGAACATCACAACTTATGAGCATGTGATGAACATAATGCAAATGATTGTGACAAAAGGGAATGATAATACGCTATATGAGGGAGTAGAAATGGGAAAATTCACACTTTTAATAGTAGTAAAGGCCTCCAAATGAATGCCCATTTTCTCCCCCACATATGAGATTTTGAAAGTTCTTCTACAATCTTGGGGAAATAGCCAAAGCTAGATCCAAAAAGGACCCTAAAAATGGATGAAAACTATGTTCCCAACACCTCCCCTAATTATCATAATACAATGGTATATTTAACATATGTCATCTTACTTGTCTCCTTAATCTAGTTTATTACATTTATAATATTTTTAAACCTTTAATTTAAATTTTAGATCTATGGGTTATAAAACACTACACATAATAAGTAAAAAAACTAACCAAATCACAATAAAAAAAAATCATTGTATAGTGGGTACCCAAGGATGATAAGGCCCTTATCTACTTAATGCCCCAATACCCATGCCCCTATTGTGAAAAAAATCCTTATCATGTCCATATCAATCTTGTATGAAAATCATACATTTTAAAGAATCCATGTTGTGTTCATGGCCTTGATCAATGCCCTTTAGATCAAGGAACTCAAGTTAGTCTCCCTCAATTTCTTCCTCGACCATGGTCTCAAACTCAACCCTAGTTCACAAAGCTTTTCATTATCCCTAGTGCACAAAGCTCCATATAAATTCCAATATCCCACATTAAGAATGATGACATCCTATACAAGATACGTTTTGTGGTTTGAGGCTTTATTCATGTCCCTTGGTCCCTAGAGACTTCATCTAGTCTGCCCAAGGGCCTTATTTTCCCTCATTTCCTATTCGCAAGTCCTTGAGACCCATTCTTACAATCTAAGGCATTTTAGGAGCAGCCATATTCCACTTAAAGGCCATATATCCTCATTTTCAAAACTTTCCCAATGAGGACCACCACTAGTATACATCGATAACATGTATTCAATATATGTGTGTTGGTATATATACTAGGTATAAGTATAAATATATATGCTAGAATATATAAGAATAATGTCGGTATATACACTTAAATGTGTTTGTGATTGGTATATGTACTAGCTTATAATGTGTCAATACACATAACCACTATTATTTTAAACAACAACAATATATATATATATATATATATATATTATATTATATATATTATATATATTTAATATGTCGGTATATATCCAATATATATATTCATATATTATGTACATATCTAATACTAGTATGTGTACCAAGGATACATGTAGTAATAGTATATATATATATAGAATACATAATGTGTTGGTGTACTAGTGGTTGTTGGCATTGGGTAAGCACAATACATAGATAGATTAAGAGATTAATACTTTAGTTTAGGGTTGTAAAAGCATCCAAACTTGGTATATTTTAATTCTTTAATCATTATATTAATTCATCTATTAATAAAATGTTATGTCGTTGTCCCTAATATGCTAGTGGTATATACATGGACATATTTACCTAGTATATATCTAAAAAATATTTTTCTCTCATCTCCTTATGAAAGCATCACTTAGACTATTTTCTAAAATACACGATATGTTCATATTTATTTCCATTCTTATTTCTTTGCACAATAAGTCTACAATAGTTTTAAAGTAACTTGTTTTTCCTCAAATTCCTTATACCAAAAAGTAAAATGCCATCTATAAATGACAAGTGGGTTACCTCAATGGATTCCTTAAATTGTATATCTCTTAACAAGCCATTTCCCTTTGTTTCGATAATGAATCTACTAAGCATTTCTTCTACCAAGGGGAACAAAAATGTTGAAAAGGGGCATCGTCGCTTGTGACCCCTAAATTTCATGAAGAACCACAAAGGAGAACCATTTATTGACACTTCAAATTTTGTAGATTCCACACACCCCATAATCTAATTAATAGATTGAAGTGATAAACCTATTTAAGGAAAAACTAATATGAGAAGGAGCCTTTTCACTTTGTGATGTGCCTTTGAACAAGGATTGGAAGTGTTGTTTACCTAGATGGGAAATATCCTTAAAGGATAAGACATGTGAACCATATAGATCTATTGACTCCATAATATAGTTAAATTTCCTTCTATAGAAAACATCTTTTTCAAATAAATTCATACTATTATCTCCTCAAAAAAACAAATTTAGATCGATTTTAAATGTCCACTTAATTTCTTCCAGCTTTGGAAGGACTTTCTTTTACCTTAAGAATATTTTAAGTATTCATCCTCATTGTTATTGAAAATCCCATTGTTATTTTAGTCAAAAAGTTCTTATTTCATTGCATCCACAACCTTTGAGTATTCTTGGCATTCTTTTGCTTCTACCTTTTCCCACACTGCAACCATCTTCTTAACTTTAATCAAGTTGTTAGAGAATTGAAGCATTGCATATTCAACAGTGAAAATTTTATACTTTATCCAATTGCTTAGAATTAGATGTCTAAAGCTTTCCTCCAAGAGCCAAGAGTGATTAAACTTAAATGGAAATGACACATTTTGATTCTCCACCTCAAATTAAAATATGGTAGGTAGATGGTTATGGTTCCTGCCAAAATGTACCAAACAATTTTAATCTATAAATCTCCTCAAGGGTCTTCTTAGAAATAAGAAAATGATTCTATTTATCCAAAACACCAACCTTGCTACTTTTGTAATTTTACCAAGTTGAAACAACCTTAATTGGTTCAACATCGATCAATATTATGATCCGAACATAAATAGGAATGAAACAACTTACATATATAACCATAAACAAATAAATGCAATGGAAAAACACTTTATTTCATTAATAGAAAAATATTGAACTATGCTTACAAAAAAAATGGAAATAAGATAGCTCGGGAGATGGTAGCTTATCTAAGAGAAGAGATGTGGTGGCTACATGCCTATGAACTATGTTCCAATGAAGTTCAATGACCTATTTATTATTGGAAAACATGATAGAAACCTAAACAACCAAAACATTAACCCCAAGAGATGTAACACCAAGAGTTTGTGGGCCCCATTGGGGTTAGTTGGGGAGTCGTCTTCCTAGGGTTGTAACTTGGTCATATTATCTCCATTTTGCGCATATGATACCTTGTTGGAAATGTCTCTCTGAGTAATAAAAGTTTTTCCATAGGCTTAGGACTACAAAAATAGGCCTATTGCACACCCCAAAAGAATGTTGTTTAGGGGGTCAAAACTGCTCTGGAAGTTCAAGACCCGAAAAACTGCTAAAACTAGTAAATGATGAAATGAACAAGGAAACAGATGAAACTGACTGGGGGGGTCTAGGTGGAATAGGCAGGTGGCCACCAATATCCACCTAGATCGTTCCTCCCACCTTAGGAAGCAATGGTACCCATTGTGTGCAAAGCTTTCATGAGGTGAGGAAATTTATGTTGAACCTAGTCCCTGGTGAACCACTTACCCTGGTGAAGGATTTGGCCTTCTTTGAAAACTAAATATAGTTTTATCCTCTATTGGTGAGGGTTCTCGATATGTTTTTCCATGATTTGATCAGTTGTGGCATGCACCATTTAGTCCAATTTGAGATTTGTTGGTGTGAGTTGTTTTGCAATGTCAAATGTGTCGAACAATGGTGGAAAGTATGGTCAAAGGCAATCTACATTGTACACTGGGAGAAGAGCAGGGAATGGTGGGATGCTGAGCTTGAAGGAATTGTTACCGACAGCCTTGGTGATGATGTATGGCCCTTATCAGAGCAAGCAAAGCTTGCGGTGGGGTCGAGCAAGGTGTTCCTCGTGTAAATGTAGCCAAAATTTGTCACCCACCTGGAACTTGTGTGACACTCGATGTTGATCATGGCGTTGCTTGTACTTAGCATTAGCTTTGTCTAATATATCATGGACCTGCTGGCAGATGTGTTGAATGCAGCCAATGAAGCTATTAGCCCTTTCAGCTTCGAATTGAAAGTGAGACGAATCTAACTGAGTGGCTGCAAATGGTATGGCCACATCGATGGGTCATAATGGCTAAAATCCTAGCCCTACCTGAAAGGAGCTGTGGAAGGTTGAGTTGTGGACAGCTCTGGTGTAGATGTGTTGTAAATAGGTGAGACTTTGATCCCACATGTGTGGATTCTTCCAGTTGTACATGCACAGAATGTGTATGATCATCCTATTGAAAACCTCTATTTGGCCATAAGTTTGGGCATGGAAAGTTGTGGACTTAGTAATTTTTGTATCCAACATTGAACAGATACTTTACTAAAATGCACTCACGAATCTGTTGTCCCGATCTGAGATAATGGATTATGGGATCCCAAAGTGTACCCATACTCTCTCAAAGAAGAGTTTAGTGGTGGCCTCTATTGTGATACTTGTATCTTGGATGGGTCCACATGTACACCCTGCTCATCAATGATGTACCCAAAATATTGAACCTCAAGCAGGACAAAGGTGCATTTCTCCAAGTTAGCACATAGATTTTTTGGGGTAGGTTTTGAAGGACCTCGCGAATATGGTGAAGGTGCTCTTCCCCACTCTAGCTGAAGATCAATATGTCATCTAAATACACCACCACAAATGTATATTGGATTGAATTTGTCTCTAAGATGAAAGCTTCATGATTTGACCTTAGCTCCATCCCTAATAACACCTTTGTCACTCTTTCCACAATCTTACACGATCTAAGAGGATCTAGGAGGATTAATCCAGGTGGATCTCTAAAAATACCAGTGGCATGGTAAAAACACTCAAACTTCAAAAGGTAGAATATTGATAAACTTAGCTTCCGATCGAAGTGCTCATCATCCCGATTCCAACAATGTGAACAACACTCGAATCCGATCTCATATGAACAAGTCAGGGCAAGTCAAAGTTCAAGTTGGACTTGGACCAATGGTACGAAGAAAAATGACGTGGCAAAACGTCAGTGAATGGGGAAGCACCAAGTTGTAGGCCACCATTGGCCCTGCATTTCACAGATTGCAGAAGGAAGAGGTCCGCAATTAAAGGAATCAGCCCGCGGCACTACTAGGTTGCAATTGCGATATCGCAATTACAGATTGAAGGCAGCACAAATTTAAAGAAATCTGTCCCCAACGTACTGGGTTACGATGTGATAATCATAATTGTAGTTCACAAGGAACATCGGTTACAAAATTTTCCCCCGAAAGTCATGGTTGCGATTGTGATATCACAATCACATATGACACCGCATAGAGTCATGTAAATTTGTTACCCCCTGGCTCCGCTGCTTGCGAATTATGATGGATCATGGATGTGAGATGGTTATGTGTTATAGTTAATAGTTTTGTCAAGTTCATCGGTTCGCACATTGCCTATCGCATAGTGTAGCGACTGTTATGGAGAATCACCCCTGTTTCTTCGATTGTGATTTATGGCACCAATAGACTATGGCCTTCGATGATAAAGTCATGAGGTTTGGGGAAATATGTCAATTCTCTATATTATTCTGTCAGTTAAGGAGTAGAGAACCAATTGTTTATATTATTTAACTGGTTTAATGGATTCAATGTGAAATAGTCTCTGAACTATTTTTGATGGAATTTTTTACTTACTCGACAAGCTTGTTACCTGCATATTATTCCAAGCTGGAGACCCTCTGTTTGAAACAACCGCAAGCTGTCTTCAGACTAATATGCCAATTGTTGAAACGAATGACTTGCTAAACTTGTCCTTTGTTGAAACTATTCTGTTTATGAAGGAATTTGCCCACTAGAATATAAAATGGGTTATCTGCAAAAAGAAAAAGAGAGGGCAATAAAGAGAAGTAGCTTTACAGAGAAAAGCAACAACACCAGCTTCTGGCAAGTGGTGGGAACCTTACCTCAAAGATCAGAAGGTTTTGAGAGGATGCCAAAGCTTCATTTCTCTTAAATGGGTGTTTGGATAGGCGATTTTGAACATTTTTTGCCAGGAAGTCAATGGTGTTGTCTGCTTCTAGAGTTCGTCTCTCCATTTGTCATTTCTCTTCCATATTGGATATATAAGGGTGTTTATGTAAAATCTTCTTGCACTTCTTCTCTTTTCATGCCATCTAATGAATGAAGTCCTCCCAAGTATTGAGCAGGGCCCGAAGATGTAGTCCAAATTGGATGAACTCCGTAATCAAATATATATGTCTTGATCTCATGCGTGATTATGTCTTTTTATCTTCATTTTCTATGTGTATGTTTCTATGGTTTTTAAGTGATTTGTTACATGTAATTCTAATGCATCTATAAGCAAAAAAATCATGGAACATTACTAGGGTTAAGGACACTAAATTTCACAATATGATCTATACTCAAAATTAAAGATATCAAAGGCTCAAGCACTTGTAGTACATAAATCCATGTTTCATTGCCTTTATGCTTTGAGTGATGTGACCTTACCTCATGATGTCTATCTGATGCAGGAGCATCTAGCTAACAGGGCAAAGACAAAAGTGAGGGTGATATGGTTTCTAAAGAGGATAGAGAAATTAATTCATTGAGTGGATAACATACTTGTTTTTTTTTTATTTATTACTTTTTTTTTATTTAGTTGCCTAATATTAATGTAATAAATTGTAATTAGGAGCAGTAGTAATTAGTTAAAGTCATTGTTTCTAGGCAGTTAATTTACTGCTGTAAAAGCATGAAAAGAAAATGTACTGGACAACCATGAAAAGTTCCGTATGAGGAATAACTGATGTAAGCAATTGAACAAACTAACAACAGTTTGGATAGTTTGTAAACATTGCTATTAAAACGAGAGACAAAGCATAATAGAGGGTTAGGACTGAAAAAGAAATACAGAAAGGAAAAATATAATTTTTTATGTGCACATACATCCCTATAGCATCCTAAACAATTGTGTAATACTTTGTATTAGATTACTGTGTAAATATTGTTAATGCATTGCTACAGGTCCTAAATCAAAAGTGGAGATAATCAAATTCGGAGAAAAAGTAACGGCGCCCAGCTACAGGCGACTCAAACAAAATAACCAGATATAAAACAAAGAAGTCATTTATGTAATTGCATTATACGAAGTCAGAATTTGCAATTCCAGTGGAGCGAACAACCACTGTAAACACCAGGTATGCAAACTTACAAACATAACCAAATTCAATTCCAGAGTTGAGTTCATATATAGTCATCAAAATCATTGTTCATTTACATTTTGTGCAAAGCAAAGGAATGAACCCAGTTCACGGACATGGGAACCGTAATAATTACAAATGAAAACATGACCCCATAAGTCCCCAACTCATTCCTACAAACCAACGACAATGTTACACGAGTAAAGAACCAAATACAGATAGCGGCTCGAGGCCAGTAACAATATCAACCCCCACAAGTCGTAATACTAAGGACAAGCAAACCACAAATGAACAGAATGACACTACCCGAATTTCATTCAGGATAGTTGAGTGTCCAAGTGCCGAAGCCATCAGGTGGCTCTACCTGCAAGGGAAACAACCAGATGAGATTAGTCACTGTGAAACCGGAATGCCGAGGAACTAGAAAATTCAATGAACAAATAAAATACAGAGAATTCGTTTACCTGACAGACAAGCCGTGACCACAACCATACCTTTGAATTTCATTCCTGCTCATGAGGAGCCGAAGACATTAGATCCAGGTAGAAAAACAAGTATAAGTATCCAGCATAGAAAGAGAACATACCAGGTAAGCTAGCGGAGGAACCGACGGAGAACGCCACCATAATTTTGCCGAGATTGTGAAGGAATCAAACCAGTGTTGGAGAATGAGACCAAGAACCATATGACCATCAACCAACACACAGAGAAAACAAATTGTGAAAACACAGGCAACAAATCGAGTAAAGGACGCACAAAGGCAGAGACCCATTAAAGCCGACACCAAACACACGGTAACAGTCGACATACAAGCAGAAGACCCGAAGAAAAACAAACCTTACCAGGGTTTCATCAATTTTCCAAGTGAACGGAAGACTCCCAAGTCAAATCCCGAACCATTGAAGCCGTGAAGACCACCGAGAGCATGCAGCTCGAAGAACCTAGATAAAAAAAACCTCGAGCAGACCAAAGGAAGCGACATTGAAGCCGTGAAGGCTACCAGGAGCTCGTAGCTCAGAGAACCAGGCGAACAAGCCTCAGACCAAAACAAAAACATCACAGTGAAACTGCAAGAGGTCGCCGAGAGCTCACAAAGCAAATGACCGGGAGAAACAACGAATAACCAAATGAGCGCAAGGGTGGTGAAACCCTAGCGAGGTTTTAGAATTCCGAGGAGGGACAGGTGTCCACCAAACACACAACCAGAGTACAATTACCATAACCTCATTCAATTAAAAGCAGATTGAAATAAAATTTTCATATATCCAAAATCTTTTGATTAATATTATTAACTATTAGTACACCTTCAAGTGGAGGACATCGACAGCGGGACCATGTGGGCTAGCCCCATCAAGTGATATTAGAGAAAGATATTGAAGAAAAAAAGAGGGAGATGAACGTTCAAAGGCGAGGACGTGGAAGAGGTGTGCACAGAGTAGCAGACGAGGGCTTGAGGGAATAATTGAGAGTCCTTAGTGCTCGCTTAGAAGCAGTGGAGGCAGGAAGGAGAAGAGACCCAGAACTTGGGGATGATAGTGAAGAAGAAGCAGTAACTGCTATGGACGGATCGGAGGAAGAAGCCCCGGAGTTGAGACTGTTGAGATTGGTATTGTTAGCTAGCAGTAAACCCAAACCTGAGATCCCTAACTATGATGGCAGTCTATCTGCAGATGTTCTACTAGATTGGGTAAGTCAGTTAGATAAGTATTTTGAAAACAAAGAGATCAGTGATGAAAAAAGAGTTAGATTTGCTGCAACCAAATTAAAAGGACACGCTGCTTTATGGTGGGATAGTGTCCAAGCGGACAGGAAGAGGATGAACAAGCTACCGATAAGGAAGTGGCCAAGGATGGTGGCAAAAATGAAGGGCAGATTTTTGCCTAAATACTATCAGGTTGAACTTTATCGAGGGTGCAGAATTTAAGGCAGAAAGGTATGACCGTAAAGGAATACATAGAGGAGTTTTATCGTGTAAACTTGCGGGCTGGTTATATTGATGATATTCCAGAGAAGATAGCGAGATACGTGAATGGCTTGAGGCTGGAAATATTGGATGAGATCAGTATTCTCTCTCCACGAAATATAGAAGAAGCCTTTCAGAGTGCTGTAAAGGCTGAAGAAAAAATTAACAGGAAGCAGAATAATAGGAGAGGACAAGGAAATGGCAGAGGACGAGGACAGTCCTATGGCAGAGGGAGAACTGCCACTAACAGCAAAGAAGGCAGCAACTCCAGAACTTCAGGGACAACAGAGAAGGGAGATACCACCAGAGGAGGTCGGCCATATCAGCGGGGAAGAGGAAATGGTCGTGGAAGAGGGACTAATGTCCAGTGCTATAGGTGCCATAAGTGGGGGCACAGATCCTTCGAATGCCCGGAAGCCGAGCATGCTAGCCAGAGGGGAGCATTTGTTGCGCAGCCTGAGGAAGCTGAAGCATAGCCCCGAGAGGTAGAAAATTTGGCAGAAACAAGAGAGGCTTTAGTTTTAAACAAAGTGTTGTTGAAGCCAGCCAAGGAGATGGCTGAACAGACCCAACAGAAGGCAATGTTCCGAATAGTTTGCAAATCACATGGGGTGTGTTGTAAATTGATCATAGACAGCGGAAGTATAGATAACTTAGTTGCCACTGAGATGGTGGAAAAGCTGGGATTGAAGCGACTTAAGCATCCCACACCTTACAAGGTGTCGTGGCTATAGAAAGGCCACCAACTATTAGTTGATGAACAATGCGAGGTTGAATTTCATATTGGCAAATACCAGGACAACGTTGTCTGTGATATTATGCCAATGGACGTATGCCATATACTGCTAGGGAGATCGTGGCAGTATGATCAGAAGGTGACGTATGATGGGAAGACGAATTGTCACAAATTTGTGAAAGATGGAGTCAAACATACGCTTGTACGCATCCAAGAGGAGGATGCAACAGAATCAAGTGGAATGAAAACATTGTTAATAGGAGGAAAATAGTTTGATAAGTAGATTGAGGAAAACGAGGTGAATTATGTGATTGTAAGAAGGACAAGAACAATGTTGCTGAACACAGAAAAGTCAGAATTGCCTACAGAGATTCAGGAGCTGTTGGAAGAATTTAAGGACATTGTAGTCGACGATTTACCAGATAAGTTGCCTCCCAAGAGAAGCATTAGCCATCATATCGATTTCATACCTGGAGCAAGCCTACCAAACAAGGCAGCATATAGAATGAGCCCAAAAGATAATGAAGAGATTCGTAAACAGGTGCAAGAGTTGCTGGATAAGGGATTGGTCAGAGAAAGTTTGAGCCCTTGTGCAGTACCAATAGTACTCGCACCCAAGAAGGGTGGAGAATGGCGGATGTGCACGAATTCATGAGCTATCAATAAAATCACTATTCGGTACAGATTTCCCCTACCCAGAATGGATGACATGATGGATTGTCTTAGCGGGGCAGCTTACTTCACGAAGATTGATTTGAAGAGTGGATATCATCAGATCAAGATTAGAGAAGGAGATGAGTGGAAGGCAGCTTTCAAGACTAATGAAGGGTTGTACGAATGGCTAGTCATGCCATTTGGATTAAGCAATGCTCCTAGTACTTTTATGATGTAGTGCCCACCCTAGTTTCCTGACTCTATTATGACATTACCTTGCATACTTTAGTCTATGACTAACTCAGGCTGAGGATCCAAAAACGTGACTCTATTAACAGCGAATTTGATGGTTATGCATGTTCTCTATTAATATTATGATTACGATATAATTAATGGTTATGTGTATTCTCTATTGATATCATGATGGTGGTAGTAGTAAAGGATAGACATGTTTCTATTGATGTTATAATGATGATAGCCTTGATCTATATGTATGGTTCCATTAAGGTTATGATGATGCTAGCCATGATGGAGGTATCCCCTATGTTAGCTACTTACATTAGTTCTGGTTCACAATGAACGGTGATGTGAATGGCTAGGTGATGGTAATTAATGCTATTATGACAATGACTAACACTGAAAAACTTGGTTACTGATTATTATTGAGTATGGCAGGAAAACCACCAGAGGCACTCGCACATGACGAGTTGACGACACCTGGTTTGATGAAAATTTATATTATTTTGTCTTTGAAATTCTAAATCGATTTTGAAACCTGCTATATATGGTTATCTATATTCTGATGATATGATAATGGTTGCAGGCACAGATGAGTTGCTTGGCCGAATGAATCACATATGGGTGATGGGGTTGTACAGGTGGATAGAACTACATGGGAGGGGTGGGACAGAGTTCCTGATCTCACCCACTAGCACTCCCGCCGTGACTTGGGCTGGAAGAGTTGAAACACCTTCGCCTTGAAGATCACGATGCCATGAGGGAAAGTCCCAAAGTCGGGTCGCTCATGAGGAACCTACTGGGGGGCGCGCATCAAGGCGGATTTCTTGATCCCTGGCACCATTAGTCTCACTATAGCAGGCAACATGAGAGACGATCGAGGTCTATGACGTTGCACGCTATTTTCCCCTCGTAGTCACTGGATGCTTGAAGGGCAGGTGGTGTGGCACCCTTGGAATTTCAGGGAAATTCTTGAAGGGCACGACCAACTTGGCACCCTTGGCATCACAATTAAACTGTTAGGTGTGGCACCCTTGGGATTTCAAGGAAATTCTTGAAGGGAACGACCAACTTGGCACCCTTGGCATCACAATTAAAATGTTAGGTGTGGCACCCTTGGAACTTCTATGGAAGTTCTTGAAGGGCACAACCAAACTTGGCACCCTTGGAATCATTAAAAATAAATGATAATAAATAAATATAAGTAAGGAATGAAAGCTTGGTAGTTACTCCATGGGAAAATGATGATTATAAACCAAGGAAATTAAATCAAAAATAAAACTTGGAATAAGGAGGATCATAGGAAAAAAAATAAATAAATAGAGTACCTTAAAAATTCTACCCTCCCCATGTTGGAAAATGCTAGGTAAATGAGGTGGTTTAGGAAAAAAAGGGGAAGACAAACATATTGTAAGGATAAAGATAAATCCTAAACCAAGTAAACTTAATTAAGAAAAGAGGAAGGTGAATTAAAATAAGAAAAATAAATTAAATTTAGAGAAATATAGGGAAGCTCCATGTGGCATCAACTAGCATAAGAATATCCCTCTAAGAGATAACCTGAGTTAATTTAGGAAGTAGATTGGGAATAAAATCTTAACTCCTTAATTGAATCCAAGTAATAAACTCAATTTAAGGAATAAAAGGGGGAATAAAGAGACATCTAGGAGTAGAAATAGGAATCTTGTGAGATGAGGGAAAAATTAGTTTTAATAAAAAAAAAGATAAGTAATAATTTTGGGTGACCCTTGATGAGAGAATGACACATGGGTGGGTGAATAATCAAGCTATTAAAAAGAAAAAAATATTATAATTATGCATGACATGCCAAGTGTCATCTATGAGAAATCTTATAAAAGAAGGGGCAGGCCATGGTAGAAGGGACCTTTGAGAACCCTATTGTTGGATGGATGATATTTTGGGAAGGCAGTGACTACGAAGCTATAGTGAGTTTGGTGAGGTAGAGGGTTTTAGAGAGGGGACTCTTGAGCTACGGTTGCTCTCCTCTGCCAGCTAGACTCTTCCTCCATTGTACAACCCCATTGTAGCTCGGGGGTCCGCGGGGAAGAAGAGTACCCAAGGAGTAGGTTGGGAGTTTAAACGGTGGGTCTTGTTCGGATCAAGTGCGGCATCATATACTCGTAGACGGACCAGCAACAAGGAATTACTCGCGACAACCGATCAAGCGAAATCGCGCCTCTCCGGCGTACGGTACATGTGTATTTCGTTATTACTTGATCTTAGATTTAAAGCATATAATGTGGTGTTACTTCCTGAATGAACATCAGTGATGTATGTGTTGATTAAATTGAAAGCTTATTGTGGTTGTTTTCTGGTTGTAATTGCTGTGTAAAAAAGAAAAAAAGAAAAAAAAAATTATTTGGGACATTTCACTATTTTAGTTGGGTCCTTACAAGTCAGTTATCGCCTGGGGGACAACCTCAAGGTAGTCAGTTATCGCCTGGGGACAACCCCAAGGTATTCAATTACCGCCTGGGGGGCAACCTCAAGGTAGTTAGTTACTACCTGGGGGGCAACCTCAAGACAATACATATCATCAGGATAGTACATACCTGAAGGTCAACCCTAGACTCAGTACATACCTCAATGTCAACCCCAGTATCAATATATACCTCAAGTTCAACCCCAGTTTCAGTACGTGCCTCAAGGTTATCAACCTCAAAGCCAATACCCAACTCAAGGTTTCCAACCACCTTCTGGTCAACCATTTGTACAAGGAACTGGAAATGTACCTCTCAATTATCAACCCTACGCTCAACCCGGTTATGGTCCTCAATATGCTTAACCTTTTATGGGTACATACCCCAGAATGAACATGGTGTGGGATCCATCTCAATAGACTTTGGAGCCGAATGTGTACTTATCAAGTCAACCTGGACAACCTTTAGTTTCTGGTCCAACCCAGCAACCTGTCCAGCCTAGTGTTCAAACATCTGCGCCGGGTGTAGTTCATCAGCCTGGGCTTAGTTCACCTCGAACTCTGCCTCAAACTACTGCTGCAACTACTGCATCTTCTGTTCAATCTACCCCACCTACTTTTGGAGTATTGACAGCTCCAGTTTCTATTATTCCTACATGAGTGCAAACTCCTCAAGCCTCTTTACCACAGTCAGGACCTACAGTTCAGGCTTCGGTTCACTTATCAACCATAATTCAATTATCGACCATACTAGGGACAGTATCAATTTGGTCCTACTGTGAAAAACCCATTTTATCAGTATCAGTTGTACCCTGGCTATACTTATCAGCAACCTCAACAACCCCAGTTTGGTCTGGTTAATCTTGGTTTTCTGGGAGGATATAATGTTCCCAATGCAAATCCAATTCTAGGTTATCCTGAATATCCTCCTCCTCCGAAACACAATCAAATAACTGCAACTCCTTCAGGGTCTCATGCCGCTGATGGTATGATTGGTTCAGTTAGTACCAAAAGTAAGAAGAAATCTTCGAAGAATTCTTCTCCTATTATAACTTTACCAAATTCCCCGGCAGGAGACTCTTCTGTTGAAATTCCTGCCAATATCCATGTCGTAGAACCATCTACGGCCAAATCAAAATCCGGTGGTAAAAAGAAGGGGAAGAAGAAAAATAAACAAAACTCAAAAGAGAATCAAATAAAAATGAATCTAGTGACAAAATTATTAATATTGTAATAACATGAATTAAATAATGATAATGATTAGTATAATAGTTTTCCAAAATAGTGTTACAAAATAGTAAAACATAAAACAAACAAACAAACAATACAGTAATAAGATGAATTAAATTATTAATATAGTAATAACATGAAATAAAATTATTAATATAGTAATAACATGACTTAAAGAATGATAATGATTAGTATAATTGTGTTATAAAATATGTTACAAAATAGTAAAACATAAAACATAAAACAAACAAACAATATAGTAATAACATGAATTAAATAATGATAATGATTAGTATAATAGTGTTACAAAAGAGTAAATCATAAAACAAACAAAAAAGCAATATAGTAATAACATGAACTAAATAATGATAATGATTAGTGTAATAGTGTTACAAAATAGTAAGACATAAAAAATTAAACATAAAACAAACAAACAATATAGTAACAACATGAATCTAAATTATTAATATAGTAATAACATAAATTAAATAATGATAATGATTAGTATAATAGTGTTAAAAAATAATAAAAAATAAAACATAGAACAAACAAACAATATAGTAATAAAATGAATTAAAATTATTAATATAGTGATAACATGAATTAAATAATGGTAATGATTAGTATAATAGTGTTACAATATAGTAAAACATAAAACAAGCGAACAATGTAGCAATAACATGAATTAAATAATTATAATGATTAGTATAATAATGTTACAAAATAGTTTTACAATATAGTAAAACATAAAACATAAAACAAAAAAAAATATAGTGATAACATAAATTAAAATTATTAATATAGTAATAACATGAATTAAATAATGATAATGATTAGTATAATAGTGTTACAAAATAGTAAAACATAAAACATAAAAAGAAACATACAATATAGTAATAACAATTATTAAATAATAATAATGATTAGTGTAATAGTGTCACAAAATAGTAAAACATAAAACATAAAACAAACAAACGATATAGTAATAACATGAATTAAAATTATTAATTTAGTAATAACATTATTAATAATTAAGAGCAAGTAATTGCTCAGGCTCAGTACCTTGACCTTGTCTATACGCAGTCAGGTACCTTACATGAAAAAATCCTCAACCTTCCGAAACACAATCAAATAACTGTAGCTCCTTCAAGGTCTCATGACGCTGATGGTATGATTGGTTCAGTTAGTACCAAAAGTAAAAAGAAATATTCAAAGAATTCTTCTCCTATTATAACTTTACCAGATTCCCCGACAGGAGACTGTTCCACTAAATTCCTACAGATATCCATGTCTTAGAATCATCTATGGCCAAATCAAAATCCGGTGGTAAAAGGAAGGGGAAGAAGAAAAATAAACAAACCTCAAAAGAGAAGTCAGATAAAAATGAATCTAGTGAAAAAATTATTAATATAGTAATAATGTGAATTAAATAATGATAATGATTAGTATAATAGTGTTACAATATAGTAAAACATAAAACATAAAACAAACAAACAATATAGTAATAACATGAATTAAATAAGGATAATGATTATTATAGTAGTGTTACAAAATAGTAAAACATAAAACATAAAATAAACAAACAATATGGTAATAACATGAATTAAATAATGATAATGTTAGGATATTCCGGCACATAGGAAATAGTTGAGTAACTTGGTCTAGTATAGAGTTAGGTAAAATGTGTTTCTTTACTATGTACATTTGTAACTTACAACCCGACGGTCATGATATGTAGTGATCCGACAATTCATTCTCTCCTCGGTATTACCGACACTTGATCCGTGGCTTAACACCCGATTCGTCCATGATTTCTATTTAAAGCGCATGGAGGGTCATTTGTAGGTTAACCGTTCACGAGAGAAGCTTATGCAAATTTTCATTCTTTTATTAATAAATTGCCTGAAGTGGCCGCGTTGGCTTAGGCCGTGGACTATTTCCCTCTTTGAGGGTTTTAACCACGTCAAAATATTGGTGTATTGATTTGTGATCTATTTCTAAGCGGTGTCCTTTGGTGTTTTGTCTGAGAAACTTGCCCTATAAATTCCTACATGGTATTAGAGCTATTTGAGGGCCGCGTCCGTTGGTGATCCAAATCTGAAGGCGGTACAACTACATCCGACTGCCATCTCCTAGATATGATGTTTCTGACTGCTTTCAGGCTGAGAGGACTGCTCTGTTATTTTAGGAGCATTTGTTCCAGTGAGCAACCCCTTTTGTTTCACGCGAAAAGGTTTCCGGTTGCCCTAGTTGCATCATTTTTAAGATCTGAAGAGTGTTTATCTGCAATTTACACTTATTTTCTCTCTGTTTATTTCGGTTTCGATTTATTTAGCTCTTTTTTATTACCAGATCTATACCTTTCATTTCTACGTATGCTCTTTCCCTTGCAACTCTGTGCAATCTAGGCAAATCAAAAACAGAAAGGAAGGATTTTTCTCACGCGTATGCTCTTTTCCGCTGTGCCTTAGTGTGATCTCGGAAAATCAGAAACATTGAGGAAACTATTTAGTTTTCGGGTACAGCTAACTTTAAGGCATAAGGTTTGTTTTTTTTTGTATGTTCGTGTTGGGTTTTCTGTTTTTTTTTTTGTAGGGAGAAAAGGAGCTTTCTCAAGCAAGCACGCAATCCAAAGCTTCAGTGACCAAGAAAAAACAAAGCCCCCCCCGTCTCTCTCTCTCTCAAACTTTTTGTTTAGCTCACTTCGTTCAAAGCTAATTTATGAGAGTAGAGGTATTCAGTTTAAATCTCCTTTTTGTTGGAAAAGGGGCATTTTTTTTTCATTTCCACACATTCCCGCACTTCGTCGGCGCCTTCATCAACTTTTCTTCAAAAAGCCATAACTTTTTCATCCGGAAGCCATTTTCAGAGCCGTTGTTTTTGAACTAGCCAAATTTTCCGAGATCTTTCCATTGGAACACTTAGTTTCAGCATATATAGCTTCATTTTCTGTTAAAATGGAAAGTCCATGCCAAGTTATTCTTGACAACAACAACTACTTTCAATGGTGGTCCTACATTGTGGATTTACTTATAAGTAAAGGTCTTTACAGAATAGCCTCAAGCCGAGAAACCAAACCGAAAGATGAAGATAAAGCAGCTAAATGGGAAAATAGGCAAGATCAAGCACGTGGGTTGATAAGGATGTCTATTGCTGCAGATCTTAGATTCCATATTGCAGAACTTGATACTCTTGATAAAGCAATGGAGCAGCTTACTAAAGTTTTTGGAATCAAAAATGAACTTAGAGCCCATCAACTTGAAAATGAGTTTCTTACATTGGACCCCAATAATGTTTCTTGCATTGAAAATTTTTTGTCCAAGTTCAAGACCCTTAGACTTCTCTTAGAAGGTGTTAAGGTTAAGAAAGAAGATAGTGCCCTTATCTATTGCATTCTTACTAAGTTGGGACCAGCGTACTCTGTGTTTGTT
>APFE030991463.1:355429-368027 GCA_000404065.3 Pinus taeda | reverse complement strand
AAGGGAGTAACAGAAGAAGATGTTGTAGTTAGATTTTTCCCCTATACATTACAAGGATCAGCAGGGTCTTCGTATTTTTCCTTTCCCTCTGGATCCATCACCAGTTGGAATGTCTTTCAGGAATAGTTTCTTACCAAATACGGCGATGATAGATCCTTGGCTACACTCATCAATGACCTTTCCAATCTAAGGATCGAGTCAAGAGAACCAATTAAGGAGTTTAACTCCTGATTTAACAAACTCTTGAACAAAATCCCTACCGATGATAAACCAAGTGAACAAATAAGAAGCGAATGGTAAATTACAGCCTTACCCTCAAATATAGCCATTTTTGTAGATAGGGCTAAAAACCTACATTGGCTGAAAACATGAAAGAAGCCCTCGTTGTCGAAAAACGTGTAATCGCTTTGGAAAGGAAAGCTGCTCTCGAGGAACGGAAATCCAAAAAAGTGTCTTTCAAGGATGATTCAAAGAAGAAAATCACCAAAGATCCATACAATATGGAGGGCCTTCAAAAAGTCCTCAAAACCATGTCAAATGAAATGGTTGAAATAAAAAAGCAAGTAGCAGAGTCCTCAACAAAGAAACCTTATAGGAATTTTAAGAAACCTGAGTCCAAGCCTCCAAATGTTATATCTTATGCAGATTCAGATCCTGAGGAAGAAGAAGAAGAAGAAACAATTTCACCGTCCGATGAATTAGAAGAAGAGGAAGTCGTTGAATGCCATGGAATGTGGGACTTCATATTGCCTAACTCCGATACCGAAGCCGAACAAGAATCCTTTCGTGTGACTACTAGGAGTAAAAGTACTCCTGAACCTGTCGAGGCAAATTCAAAGAAAAGGAGTGCAGGCACTAATACTACAAAGGAAAAGGTACCCACAAGGAAGCCAGCTGCAATAGTACCTCAAAATCAACTGTCATCCTCCAATATACCTACATCATCTAAAACGTTGGTAGTATTGGATTCAGTGGACTATAATATTGTTGATGATATGAAAAAGACTAAGGAAAAAAATCACCATGTTTGAACTCAACAAATTAAAACATCAACAGAAATTGCTTCTGAAAGAAATTAATGTAGTTCCTTCTTTGCCTCTTCTAGTACTAAAGCTGCAAGCGATTCAGGACAACCACCTTCTGGTAGAGTTGAGGCAACTGATACAATTCTAATTGGAGACAGATTGAATTCCAATACCCCTCCTTTTCTCTTAACGTACGAAATCTACAATCGAAATCTACATAACTGTCTAATTGACTCTGGGGCATCATCCAATATAATGCCAGCTTCAGTTTGTTCTAAACTGAACATAGAACCCCAAAAGTCCTCAATTCATATTGTTCAGTTCGATAGAACTAAAGTCCAGGTTTTAGGGGAAATAAACTCTATTACAATCAGGTTATCGGCTGATCCAAGAGTGGTTCACAGAATTGATATCTTAATCACTGATATACCTGAGTTCTATGGTTTAATCCTGAGTAGAGATTTGTCTAAAAAGATCCACGGGTATATTTCTACCGATTGGTCTCATATGTGGCTGCCCTACAAGGGAAAGCCAAATCAAATAAAAATCAATCGGGAGAAACACATGACACATACTGTTACAGAGTTTGAACAAGAGAATCTACTAGTTGCATTTAACAATAACATTTTGGGAAGCTATTCTTTTGAATCATTCTTTAGCAATTATATTGCCCAGCCATCTCCTTTCTCGGTAAACAATTTCACATCACAAATCGAAAATTTTTCACAAACTAACAGATCTAGATGTGTTAATGTTACTGAGAATTTTGTAAATAAAAATGTTGATAATTCTTTATTTTGGTCTTTATATTTTGACGGTTCAAAATCTAGTGAAGGATCAGGAGCAGGGTGTATTTTAGTCAGCCTTGAGGGAGAAAAAACGATGCTTTCTTGTAGATTAGAATTTGAATGCACGAATAATACAGCAGTGTAAAGCCTTGATCCAAGGATTATACAAAGATATCGGCTTCAAAGTTCAATATTTAAAAGTGTTCGGCGATTCAGATATTGTTATAAAACAAGTTCGAAATACAATCCATTGTCTCTCTAATCATCTTAAACACTACTAGTCTTTAGTCCAGGAACTTTTATCTCATTTCTTAGCATTCAATATTTCACCTATCCCCAGATCCCAAAATGCAGCAGTTGATCTGTTGGCTAATGTTGCTTCTAAACTCCTTCCTTCTAAAGATTTTAGTCTAGATAGATTTTCGGTAGAGTTGATCTTTAGGCCATCAATCCCCGACAATATCACCAATTGGAGAGTATTCAACCATGATGAAGACATCCTACATTTCTTAACTTCTAACAAATCCTACAATGATCAGATCATTGATGAAAATGATCATGATCTTCAGAAAAAAGGAAAGCATGAGGAAAACTCCATACCAAAACCTGTGGTTAAACTTGAAGATCTCTATGACATTAAAGACAGGTTCAAACATGTAACCAATTCAAAAATCCAAAGTTCTACCTTAAGGTTTGAATTGATAAATCTTGGTACAAAACAGAATCCTCAAAATATCAATTTAGGATTAGGACTTTCTGAACAGGAACAGACATCATTTATTAGATTATTAAGAAAAAATAAACATGTCTTCGCTTGGAATTATGATGATTTGAAAACATATGAAACATCTATCATACAACATACCATTCCAATGTTACCTGAACAAAAACCAGTACAACAAAAATTGAGGAAAATACATCCAAACTTAGAGAGTCAGATAAAATCAGAACTAAATAAACTCTTAAAAGCAAAGATTATTTTTCCTGTTCGACACTCAAACTGGGTCTCCAACATGGTGCCTGTTAGGAAGAAGAATGGTGACATCAAGATTTGTATAGATTTCAGAAATCTGAATAAGGCAAGTCAAAAAGATAATTTCCCATTACCTACCATGGAGCAAATACTCCATTCAGTAGCAAGTTTTGAACTAATGTCCTTTCTAGACGGTTTTTCAGGATACAACCAAGTTCTGGTTCATCCCGATGACAGACTCAAAACTACTTTCAAAACAAGATGGGGAACCTACGCCTATCAGAAAATGCCTTTTGGGCTTATTAATGCACGAGCTACATTCCAAAGAGAAATGGATACAACTTTCAAAGGATTGATCAACAAGACAATAGTTGTCTATTTAGATGATATTACTGTATTTTCTAAAATGATATCTAACCATTTACATGATTTCAATCAAATTTTTGAATGCTGTAGAAGATATGGTATTTCACTTAATCCCAAAAAATCCTTCTGTGCTCTAGATCAAGGAAAGCTCTTGGGCTTTATTGTTTCCAAAGATGGTATTTATATTGATCCCGACAGGATTAAAGAAGTTTTTGAAATCCCATTTCCTCACAACAAAAAATCAATGCAGTCATTTTTAGGTCAGATCAACTTTTTCAAAAGATTTGTTCTCGATTTTTCTCATATCATTTTACCATTACAAACCATGATTAAGAAAAATTCAGTGTTTAGATGGGGGGCTATGGAAAATAAGCATTTGATTTAATCAAGCAATCAATAATCAATGGCCCCACTTTAAACACTCCTAATTTTTCTAATCATTTCACATTTTACACTATTGCATCCGATCTATCTTATGCAGCGGTACTCACTCAAATCAACGATCACAACTTGGAAGCACCGATTTTATTCTTTAGTTAAAATTTTCAAGGTGCAGAACTAAATTACTCTGAAGTTGAAAAACAAGCCTTTTCCGTGTATAAAGCCATCAAATACTATAGGCCCTTCCTTCTAAAATCCCATCCAAAAGTAATAGTTCCTTTTACTGGAGTAAGGCAATTACTGATCCAAAGAGAACTAGGTGAAAAAAGGGCAAATTGGGTTACAACACTTCAAGAATATGACTTGGAAATCAAGCCAGCAAAGATCATTAGAGGTCAAGGTTTTTGCAGGTTATTAGCAGGAGCATCCAACATTCCAGAATCAGGTGACACAGATCATATTGAAGAAATCAACCAGATAAGTATTACCGATTCTGAATCTCAATATGCAGATTTAATCTTTTATTTGAAAAATGGACTTGCACCTCCTAATCTATCTTATAAAAACAAACGGGCTATTAGATTAAAGTCAAAAAACTTCGTTATCATTGATGATGTGCTTTTTAGGCAAAACTACGATTCAGTTTTATTAAGATGCCTAGAGAAACCTGAAGCACAAAAGGTTTTGCAGGAAGTACACGATGGACCAGCTGGAGGACATTTTGGAACTGACAAAATAGCTCATAAAATCATCCATGCTGGATATTACTGGCCCACTTTATTCAGAGATACCCATGAGTATGTAAGAAAATGCCAAAGTTGTCAAGTCTCCAGTGGAAGACAAACGAAACTAGATTTTCCTTTGCAACCAGTTAATATCGATCAACCTTTTGAACAATGGGGACTAGACATCATTGGAGAGATAACTCCACAATCCTCCAAACAACACAAGTATATCCTTACTGCTACTGATTACTTTACCAAGTGGGTTGAAGCAATCCCATTAAAGACAACAATCTCTCAAGGAATTATAGAATTCATAGACCAGTTCATCATTACCAGGTTTGGTGTCCCAAATGCTCTTGTTTTTTATAATGCATCTTATTTTTCTGGAAACACCATGTTTGAGTTTGCTATCAAAAGAGGATTTAAATTGAAATATTCTGCAAATTACTATCCCCAGAGTAATGGTCTAGCAGAATCTACCAATAAAAATCTACTCAAAATCATTAAGCGAACCGTCGAATAAAATCATAAAAACTGGCACAAATCTTTAGTATTCACACTATGGGCTGATAGAATAACGCTGAAGGCCTCTATAGGTACTTCCCCATTCAATCTTGTCTATGAGAAAGAAGCAGTACTACCGACCAATTTAGCGGTTCCTTCTCTAGCCCTAGTTCAATTTATTGAAGAAAGACCCTCTTCTTCTATCCAACTCATACATGATCAGATTTAAAAATTAGAAGAAGAAAGATAAAAGGCCAAAATTACTCATGATAAACATCAGCAGATAATCAAGTTATCATTTGATTCAGCTTCATCTAGTTCTAAACAGTTGCAGGTTGGTGATCTAGTTCTAAAATGGAACAAAGCACATGAGGATAAGGGTAAACACACCAAATTCCAAAAGATGTGGCTTGGACCATTTCAGATCAGTGAAAAGATAGGCCATTCGACATTCATATTACAAGATCTATCAGGAAAGAGGGACACTCTTCCTATTAATGGCCTCATCTTAAAGAAATTCTTCAATTGAGGAGGTAACCCCTTCTCTTTTAAATTTAGTAGGATTAGCAATATTTAGGATCATTAGGAAATAAAGTTGTAAAATAGCTTCAATTGGCCTTTGCTTATTGAAATATTTCTCAGAAGAAATATTTTTAATATTTACTTTTGTAAAATAGAAATCTTAAACAAAAGGAACAATTTGTAGGAAATTATGTGTATTAGCGTTTTGAAAACCCATTTTGTTTTGTGAAAACCTCCTCAAGATTTAGAACTACTATAAATCCTTTTAACATTTTCAAACTGGTCACAAAAAAGGTTATCAATATCAAAACAGAGACTGATTCAATCTTAGCATCCTCAACTCTTACCTTGTCATCCATTTTCTATTAAGGAGAAAATTGTTCATCCCATTCATTCAAGTATATGATTACTCAGGGTGTAATTCTAAAATATCTGATATAAAGATAAGGGGTCTTATTACAAGCCTGCTTACCATGATCATTGGGAAATAATCTGACCGACATTACCAACACTGCATACCAAAACAGCGTAATGGCTTATAAACATAAGGCAAGGGGTCTCATCACGAGCCAGCTTGTTCGATTAGATTACAACCAGTGAATGGCATTGTCAAAACAGCTGGCAACCAAACCAAGACAATGGCTTTTTATCTTATAAAAGAAAAGAAAAAGAAAAGAAATACAAAATATGAAAACATGTTTTGAATTCATTCTTTTAATAATACTCTGAGATAGAAGGGGTCGTGAACAATCAAATGGTTAAAAGGTATCCCTGTCGAAACTATGAACGTTTGCTGGCAGCAGAGACTCTACCTGTGACAAAGGAGTCAACTAAAATGGCTAAGTTGGAAAGGTGTTTTATTTTATCTTATCAACCAATAAAGGCCAATTTAAAACTTAGAATGTATTTAGTTTTAACAAGGGAAAGAATTACCAAAAACATGTCTTTATTATATTCA
Source organism: Pinus taeda (assembly GCA_000404065.3). Lineage (NCBI taxonomy): Eukaryota > Viridiplantae > Streptophyta > Pinopsida > Pinales > Pinaceae > Pinus > Pinus taeda. The sequence continues at coordinate 361,785 of APFE030991463.1, read as the reverse complement.
AGATGTGTGTATACTTAGTTATATTAGAACTTTCCTTTTTGATAAGGTATCTATGTAAAGAAAATTCAAAATTTTAATAACTTTTTCAGAGATAACTGTTTCTTCCAATGAATCGCCAATTGTTGTGCTATACAACAACCCCCCATTTCAATTTATTTTACTTTAGAAAATTATAAATTGAAATGGGTCCCTTTTAGAATAAATTGGTATTAATCCATCACTTTTCTAAAGGTTCGGAAGTAAACAAAACAACTTTAAACCTTTTGAAATAAATCAAAACGAATAATCCTTTATTATTACGATAAAGCGATCGCAAGATCGCATATCACAACAACAAAGGATGCATAAACCATGACCCATTGATTTTCCCCGATGTGATAAAAGCAAAATAGCCAATGGATATCAGGAAAACAAATAATAAAAGTCCTCTCCGCTTTTTCTCCAACGCGATATCGCAATCTGCAGTCGGGGAATGCAACATGAACATAACAAACTCTCCTCGTCCAATCTCCCGATGTGAGTCAAGCGATATCTCTATCGGCGATCGTGGATTCCATAAGACTTAAATAAAGTTTCCCAAACTTTCCTCCGATTACCGATTGCGATGAGCCTAAAGCGCGGCTTTCGAAAAGGATGAATATGATTTCGCTATATGAAATATTAATTATCATTGAAAGCCTTTTCTCTTCCCGATAGAGGTTCGCTCGCGTTGAACCGCCAAAAAATCAAATCCATGCTTAAACCATTGTTCGGCAAATAAAGGATATAATGAGCAATTCAATGATTGACAGATTTTAACGGCCAATTAATGAGCAGTCATGCCTAAATCCTTTCAAAGATTGCATCCGCGGGAGCCTTATGATAAATCCTCCATTACTCATTGATTAACGCAATTGCCTCATACTTGGTTTTAGCCATCTATTTTCTGCATTACGTTAATTTTTCTCTTGCGCAGAGTTTTTTCCGCATTAACGATGGGAAAGAAAACTAAGAAGTCTGGAACACCTTTGGCTCCTATGGTAATAGGACAACATGCCACCGATCCAGGACCAAGCAAGAACGGATTAATCTTAGATACCACATGTCTTGGCCTTGGCAGCACTACTTGGCAAAGTATTTACAACTTGGTAGAAGTCGAGGACCCTTAGCAAACATCGGTACAGGCTTCAACAAGTTCAAGCCGGAAATCTGATGCTACTTTAAAAGATTTGGCTGATTCCTACCTACATAGGATAGCAGCTCGAGAGCAAATTCTTCCGTATACGGATGTGGCGAGATGGGAAATTGAGGAAATTCTAATCACGGACAGAACATTCTGCACTGTTGATGGAAGAGTATTTGGTTCATTTTAGCCCAAGGATTTCAGACAAATGTACCACTTGTCCGAGCCAGAAAAGAAGTACAATAAAGCATTTCTGGAGAAGTTTTGAGATGAGAATGAGACCGAGTCAGCGCTTATACGAGAATGGAGACAGAACCCAGTGAAACACAAACATGAGTCTTCGGATAAGTACTCCGTCGACTCCTTATGCTCTCCTTATTGTTATGCCGGAGTCATGATGTGTCGATTATGGGGATCGCATGATTCTTCCAAGTTTTCCATAGAGATGGTTCCTTTGATGAAAGCGGCATGTAATAGTGAGATAATGGATTGGGGGACTATATTATCAGATAAATTGGCTACTGCTATTCTTGCGTTCAGAAACAAATCCCGTGTTACTAATAGGTTCATCCCTCCATTTTATTTTAGTGCCTACATTCTGGATACCCTTTGTTTCAATTCTGAGTTTCCTGTATTAGGGTGGAGATGGAATCCACAAGACCCTATGCCTATTCATGTCTACCACCAGAAATTATGGAAAGCTCATTATAAACACCATTTATACCAAGTCTGCAATGGATTTATGCTACCTCTTTACTATGCAATTTTTGATAAACCTGCCCCTAAGATCTCCTCTCAGGTTGAGATTGACTTGACAGCCCTAGGAACCTGGTTCAAAGAAGAAAAATTCACCTATGTAAGATTTTTCGGCAGTCAGGCCAGACCTCATGTCCTCCCCTTGTACATACCAGACAAGCTATTAGCTCGCAAAATAGCATATCATCTTACAACTCCGTCAGCCACTAAAAATCTCAGAAATTCAAAGAAGCAAGTTTGGCCTCCTTTTCCTCTTAAGTGTGGCATCTATACTCTGCATGATTATAAACATGTAGAGAAAGAGGCAGAAAAAATGAACGTCCTAAGTCTCGCCACTTTGCCTAATAGACGTTTTGACCCGAAGAAAGTCATATACAATTCCCTGGGTCAAGCCAAGCTCACTAAATTCGAGCACAAGGAAGATGAGTTTGATGACCTGTTCTCCTCCGCTGAGTCAATCTTCTAGGTACAACAGCTAGCTAGGATGAGATATCGTGACGACGGGTTCGTAGAATTTAACAAACTTAGAGAACAGAGGTTGCAAACTCTGCCTCTAGATATGTTAGCTACTACCCCGACGGTTTAGTCAAGCGAGCCTGAGCAACAGCTTACTAATGAACCTCCTGCTACATCTGCAATCTATGAAGAAGTTCAGAGAAGAGAGCAGGAGGAACTCCGAAGAATAGAACAGGAAGAGGCACACAGAAAAGAACAGGAAGAGGCACAGAGAAAAGAACAAGAGGAGGCAGAAAAGAAGCAACAGGAGAGAATAAGGGAAGAAGAACAGAAAAGGCAGCAGGAGCAGAGCAGCAAAGAAATAAATGTGGATACTCAAGTGGACCCAAGATTGCTTGAAGAATGGTAACAATTCAATACAATTATAGGCAATCTTGAGACCTCAACGGACGCTGAAACATCCAAAGCTACCGATACACAAGATACAGCATCATAGGAGGTTCCAAGCAAAGGAACCAGTGGTCCACCCTCAAGTACAGTAGTAGAGATAATTCCAAAGAACCCCTCCGATCAAATTATTTTGCAAGTAGAGGACATTCCTCCACTAGATGTTTTCTATAGCCCGAAACACAGGGCTATGATAAAACGACATCGAAAGAGAAGAAGGATTGGTCAACCTTCTCTGTTCCCTGAACAAACAATAACAGCAAATGTGGTATGGAGAAAAGAATTTGACCCCTCCGATGACCTAACCAAGTTATCTCAATATATCAGTGCCTATTTGGTAGCCACCATGGATAAGGCATCGGAGGTAAGAAATTTATTGAAGGAAAAGGATCAAGCGATTGCTTTATTGCAAGCGCAAATATCGGAAGAGCAGTAGAATTCAGAACATCTACAACAACAATTGTCCACACAGCAACAATTAAACAACCAACTAATAAAACAGTTGCATGAACAAAAGCAGAGGATCGATTCGGGAGCAATCTAGAAACAGAAGGAACTATCCGAGGCATTATCAAAGTTGAAGGAGATGAATGAACAGATGGCAAAGACAAAAGATGAGCAAATTGCTCAATTATCAGCTCAAGTAGAAAGGTTCACGAGTCTTCCCCAACCTGCTGAGTTCAGAGCAGAGGCAATGCAAATTAACAAGGAATTAATAACGCAAATAAGATTGTTATGTCACGAAATCGCCCAAGTTGAACCTTTATGCGACATAACATCATCTATAATAGATAAGTTAGTGGATGCCAGGCAGGATTTAAAGAAAGCCGAAGACACTTTGACAGATTTTCTTACATGGCAGGACTCTAATGAGGGAAAGGTAGCAAACTTGCCCAAAATCTTAGAATCCCATAAGGAAATCCTATTCACAGAATGGCAGTCCCAATTAATGAAAGCAGAGAGAGCTGTTTACTGATGCAGGTTATCTGCGAGCAATTTAATTGACTTGATCAATAACACTCTCTATTTATCTAACATGATTTCTTAATGTGTACCAGGTAAACTATTATCGGCCAAGACATTGGAGTAGTCATGTAACCAAGAGCTTGAAAAGAATGGGAGATTGATCTCAGGGATTAAAAGTTTAACATGGGACACCTCTTGGTTGTTCCTAGTAAAACCATACAGTCAGAGAGCTGCCCTCAAATGCCTGACGGATGCAATCAGGTGTATCATTCCCGATATACATGATGCCACCTATGCTGCTCAAATCAATTCTCGACTCAGCCGCCCTCAAGAAGTGGAGCCAATGCTGGCAATATGCCAACTCAAGACAAAGGGCAAACAACCAGAAGAATGAATCATTGCTGCCAATTTCCAGATCACTGTGGGGGAGATATTTTAAGATTGGATTATACCAATTTAATAGCATTTTAATTTTGTCGTTTGTTGGCTTAGTTTAGTATTTATAGACCCTTTCATGCATTTAGAAAGGGTCGTAAAGTTTTTGTATATGACTTAAGCTTGAAGTTGCACTACTGTTTCAAGCATATTCTTTTATGAAGACTGACCAAATCTTTCCAAATTTTTGACATGAAGCTTTGATATGAATGTGCACTATTGCCTTTATTTAAAGTATTTCTGAATGGAAGAAGGAATTCAATTGCGATTGGCATTGGGAAAAATTTGGCAGCTAATATGACTATATCTATGTCTGAATTTATTCCTTTTAACGTGAATTGTGTTTGGTCATTTATGCTATTATTGAATATATGAATGTATTTTAACAGTAAACTTTATGCTTTCCACTATTGGATGTTTACAGTTTGATATTCTTTCAATCATGCATGTATCAGTAATATAAAAGAGAAGTGTAATATCGCTTTATCAATTACTTCGTTCAACTATTTGAACGAAGCAATTATCATTTAAATGAATGTCTTTGTTTATTCCATAGTGTCATCTATATGCCTATCAGCAAACATAGATTATTAAACATTGCACTTAAAGAATAGAAGCTTCCCGGGGTAAAATAGTCATTTATGTTTTTCATTTATAGAATAAGTCCTCCATTTATTATCGCTTGTTAGAAAACCAATCATTCATTCACCCCCTTTCTATTCACTATTGGGAAACTGGTCCCATTATATCCAGTCGGAGCCACCATCCCAAACGGAAAAGCAGCTGTATTAAGGTCTGGACCGGGTGGTTATCCCCCGATGTTGATGTAACGATTTTCGGGGCATCAACACGTCCTTGGAGGCAAACTGCACCAAAACAAGAGTGTGCTTGATTTCCATAGACATGTAGAGAAGAAATGTATGGGCATCCCATAAGGAGTGTGTGCAAACTCAAACATTGACGTCCTTGAAGGCAAGCTGCACCAAAACAAGCTTGTGCCTGATTTCCATAGACTTGTCTGTGTTGCTGGGTTGTGTTGAGGATCTTGTGGGTAAAATTATAGATCTATAGGATCTGATTATATCCAAACTTAAAGCCTCACTTAATTTGTTTCAACTACAGTCCGATAGAGTAATTCCCAAACTTTCCGCAATGTTTGTAGCCGACGAAGCCAGTGACCACGCGCCAACCGTTATCAATTCAATTTTGTTTTTATTTTATTCTATTCCATTCAAATAATTTAAATAAAATACGTGACATTGTAGTCTTGGTTAAAGATTAAAATTGACATAGCATAGGGGTAGGTAAGTTGGTAATTATACTGGGGTGAAGTTCATTATAAGGTTGGTAGCTCAATTCCCCTGGACTAATCCGACCCTGTGTAGAGGGGCGCCCATAGCTCCCAGTGGTTATAGAGGTAGCGGTGAGACTCTACACCATGTAACCCAGGTCACGAGGCTGCCCCTATTGTCGAGTCCAATGTATACAAAAAAAAGATTAAAAGTAACATAAAATGATAAAATTCAATTCATTCTGAATAATGAATCAGAATATTCACATTTTATTAAAATATAAAATTAGTAGCTATAAGTTAAGCTCTATTTTATACTATAAATTAAATATGATTATGTAATATATTTAAATTTAATTAATAACCACATAAACACTTTAATACTTATAATAACTTACATATATCAATATTTTTAAACTATGGATATGTCTGCACAGTTATAGACATTATTAGCTTTGAAAATAGTTTTATAATGATATTCAACCAATATCAATCTCATAATACCACATGCCCAAAAACCATCTCTCACTTCACAATTAAACATATTTTATAAATATTTTATTTGAATTTTATTTTATACCATTTTTTAAATTAAATCTAAAAGAAAATATATTATAACTGCTTTTGAGATATATATAAATCCTCTATCACATTAAAACATATAAAATATAAATAGCAGCTATAAATTAAGATCCATTTTACCATATAAATTAAAATAATAATTTGGTAATCATATTTAAATTTCATTAATAAACACATAAAACTTGATACTTGTAATATAACAAGACTTTTAACCATGGATCTTCACCCCCACTTTACCACTAATATTATTTACTTGTAAAT
>APFE030991463.1:301462-330897 GCA_000404065.3 Pinus taeda | reverse complement strand
GTTTGTCACTAGAGAGTCTTAGACTCCTAGGGAGGTTAGGTTTGTCCGCAAAAATAACTCTTTCCGCATGACAGTAGGAAAATGGTTTAGTACTTTAAATTGAATGAGATGGAGAGTCTTAGGAGTGGTGAGGAGTTAGAGAGGGCATCCTCTTCAAACAGTAGAAAACATAAATAACCAAACAAAACATCGATAGAGCACTGTAATTTCAATGATTTCTACCTTTATCCTTGATTCATTTAGTTCAGCTGAAAAAAAGAGAAAATGGGATACATAAACACATGTGAAAATTGAATTACAGATGAAGACACTGTACCAAATCAATTTACCACAAGAATCCCAAAGAAGGCTACAAACCCTGGTCTATTCCTTTGCCAAATTGCAGAGAGGAATGTATAATGCTATTCAAAGATTTCACAAAAGTCCAACCTTGAAAAATGACTAAAGAAGTACTAGATATAGGCAATAAACAACTCATGCTAGGCTTTAGGGGTCAAATTCATGAGTTTAGGAGCTATTCCAACAAGATCTAAACTAAGAGCTGAAAAGTAGGCAGTGGAAGAGCTTGCCTCTAAAGCCTAGGAAACTTATTCATTCAGTTTCGAACTACCTTTTCATGATGTATATACCTCCATGAGTAAAATTTTAGAATATTTACATCAAAGTCCATCAAGCTACACCAAATTACATCATGAGTTTGACTATGAGAAAGAGAAAAGTAAAAATGAGTGTTATCGGGAATAGTGTCCACTTGGAGCTACTATTCCCACTAAGACTGGTAGCTATCTTAGAAACAAACAAGTTAAAACTACTTTCGCTTTCCTTTATGAGAAGTAGATAAGAGGGGAACAAAGGACACCAACCTCAGTCTTGCGCTTGGTTCCTTGCTTGGTTCCTCTCCTTTCTGATAGATCTTCGTCGCTTCTTCATCATCTACCTAGCTTCAAAGAGTACCTATGGAATAAAAGTAGAATAATACTATTGAAGAACAAAGATCTATAGTCATAAACAATATAGGACCAGATATGCGTTGACCACACAAATCCATATACAATCAAACATACAAGAATGTGAAGGAAAACTTGAATAGCTTTATTAATATCAAGAATAGCAAAGAGGATTACAACCAATTGTTCTGACCTAGCATCATCCTCTAGAAAGAAATCCCTTCTTCACCTCATGTAAAGCTTAGATCACCCAACACTATGATGTTACACCAGGAAACCAATAACACTTCTCTACAAGATACAAGATTCCAGCCTTTGGAGCTCTGTGATGAGGGATCCATATATAGATGATTGTAGGGGGGTGAGTCAGCTTTTGAGTTTTTGATTAGTGTGCTTTCTCTGATAGTTCTTGATTCCACTTGGAGATTAATGATCTCTTACTCATCCCTGGGTGAATTCAGAGAGGCAAGTGTTAAAGGAGAAGTTTCTGGAAGATTCTATGATCCTCCACCTTGCAAACTGTCTCTGCCATTTGTCCATTATCACCCATCGCACCCTACAGAAGGGATTTCCATTATGCATCACACCCTTTACACTGAGTAGGTGATATGCATCGCACCCTCTGCACTAGGCATTCTCTATGGTCCAATTTTGACCAATTATGAGTAGTTTTCTATGGAGAACTTCTTGGAGATGATGTAATCAGCTGACCTTTTTCCTTTAGGGAGTTAAGCAACAAATTTAGGGACTTAGGAGCCCTTAGTTTATGGACATTTATGATTGGGGTTGCAGTGATCAAAAATGTCTATAATAGTTTCCCCCTAAAGCATGAGGTCGTTAATCTTTTGATGTCGGGTGAAATGCTTTATCATGAGGATCCGAAGTTTTTTCGAGCTAGAAGGCGACTTGTAATAAGATACAATACAATACATTATCTTCACAATACTTTTCATGATCCAGCTAAGGCGGGAATTCCCATGCGTAGCTTTATAAATTCATTTTCATGTACATAGGACAGACAACCATCTGTGTAGCGGACTGATGATCCAGACGGAGTCATCATCCTTTGATTTGGATGATCATCTCTTCGGCAACGATGTACGTTTGATGTCTTTATATTCCTTAATATATCGCAGCCCGGATGGATGAAACTTGATCTGGGGTCTTCAAAACTCGTTCAATCTTCACTCAGAGTACAAGTCGATCCATTTGAAAGATGTTCTGGAGTCGAACATGGAAAGACATCACCTGATTACCAACTAATGATGCAAGCTGTTAACAGGCGCGAGAGGAATCACCAATAATGACAATGATCCTCAAGGTACTACAGTACAATTCATGTGGTGTGAAAAAGGGAATTAGCATCGAACACCACGCAAAATCTCTCGGTCGAAGGCCATTGATGTAAACCTGTCACCGAAAGTGAGAAACTTGCCATTGAGGCATGCAAGCTTCAAAGTACTGAAAGGGCTTGTTCCTAGGTCGACTTCTTGGATAATGAGCTGATGTCGACAAGAAGTGACCCGTTGTAGGAGGGCCTGAATGAATCCCTCACCTACAACATGGAACAGAGCAAATGATTTTGGAGGTGAAAATGATCTGATGATACAGGGTTCAGGGTGGTGGTCATGAAAGAATGGAGTGTGAATGTATTGCAGCGGATGAGACATAAGTGAATTCTCTGAGCAACTTCTCTTGAACATATCGGCGACACTGACAATGGATTGGTAGCATTAACCCCAAATATGGATGGTGTAATGGACCAATGGTGATATGACCGGTGAACGAAATAACCCAACCCGACTTGGATGGAGTGAAAGTGTCATGTTCAAGAGTGACTTGCTACCAATAAAGTTTCCTCAAGTTTTCTTCCCAATTTTTCCCTAGTCATTGCTGACCAGTACCTCTTTATTTTTGTTAAGCTTGAGGAGGATAACATATGCTTGTTCTATAATCTGCCCTTCAGGCGAACCCGTTGCTATGTTTTAACGAGCCTAGCAACAATGAAACTCATTCTCGTCCTTTTGGACAAGTTTGTCGCTATTGGTTTTAACGAGTTTAATGACAATGATAACTCGATCCTTTTTCATTTTTAGAGAGTCTAAAAAGGGATGGAAAGGAAACTCCAATTATTATTTTTCGTCATATAATCCCTTCAGTCCAAAAAAACGTAAAATAATACGAAAGGGATGATTTTTTTACAGTTTTAACGAGCCGAACAGGACAAGCGCTCGATCTTTTTGTGTAATAATCCCTCAGGTCCAAAAAGATTAAAATCTAGAGGGATAGCACTTCCGATGAATTTAACGAGCCGGAGAGGCCAATTGCTTGACAATCTTTTCATATTTTACGAATCAGGTGAAAAGAGCTTAAAGGAGACTCATTTTTTGAGGAATGAGTGATAATTTCAGGTAGCAGCTGATTTCAGGTAAGGTTTGGAATTTTCCAATCATGGCAGTGTCACAAGGATGGATAGCAAGATCACTCATTGCAGCTGTTCCTCAAAAGGGTATACAATCAAATGGAGGCGTATGATCGGCTAGAAAGGTGGAGGTGATGATGAGAACATGACCAAGGCTTAAAAGCTGATGATAATGCATTCATAGGTTATTTACCAGAAATTGGTTCATTTTTTAATGAGCGTAAACTCTCAGGGAAACATTTTCTCATTGCTTATGTTTAATTTTTAACGAGCTTGAACTCCACATAAAAACTGCTCGTGCCAGTCATATCATAAGGATATCTCATCTATAGATGCCATTTTTTATGGAGCTTGCACCTTTCAAAGCTTTTCCCTGGATCCTTTCTTTATGCAAGTTAGGAAACGACCAATCCTACGAGTTTAAAGGGTTTGAGAATATACAAACTAAGAAAATAAATGGTCTCTCTTCATTTTCATGCAAAAAGGTTTGCATGCCCCTAAGTATAGTGAAAAATTTCTTGGCTACCATATTGAAGTTCTTGTTTTGGCAAGACAGTTTCCATCCACATAGTAGATAGAAACACTTCCTGGATTAGTCCATCTAGACAAGGGTGGTTCTAAATCCCAACCTCCTAACCTTGATGAGGGAATCTTATTCTGGTGTAACTCCCTTTTCCTATAAGGACGGGTGTCGGAACAATCATTTTCATTTGTGGAAACCTACTCTATACCTGGAGTTTCCCTGCTAGAGCAGGCCAGGGTGGATGCCCCCTGGGTTTAAGTCATGTCATCCTGAATTACTCGTTTTCTTCAGGTGGACGGATTGGAGATTGATGAGACATTCCTTGCATGAAAATACCATTTAGGGATGAAATTTGACTATTAGCTATGTGTGAGCTGGGGAATGAAAGCTAGTCTACAAGCTGGACCACTCGGCCATCATGCGGAAAACACATTACTCTAAAGAGTGAGGAGACAATGGCTCCCATGCTATAAATATAGTCACACCCAAGGAGTAGATTATAATCTAGGGGTCCCTGGACTACCATCACGTTCATGTAAACGATTTTCCTTCTCAATGTTATGGGCAGACTAGGAAGGATCCCTAATGGTCGACTGGTTCCTTTATCAAAGCCTGTCAGATTCCTAATCTCAGGCAGATGCGATGGTGAACCAAGCGCTTTCCAAGCAGTCGAGGAAAGGGTACTCACAAAAGCCCCTTCATCTATGTTGGTACCAGCCATGACCATTCTGTAAGCTTGTACAATGATTTGGAATGGTACACTAGCTGGTAAACGGGGTCTGCCTAGTAGATTCCAATTGAAGAAAATGAATAGGTTTCTTGGAGGTGGGACTGAATAGACCACCGGATACGACTCTGACGAACTTCCTTCTTGCAGTAAAGGAACGGGTAGACTGCCCTCATGTTCATTGGAGTCTGTGTTTATGAAAAGAATTTGAACGATGTCTTTTTTATTCTCTATGGTGACTGTATCATCTGAAGATAGACCTTCTGAAGGTAAGACCGGGTCAACTGTTGCCTCGACCTTTTGACTTTCATCTAGTATAGATTTAGAGGGTTTATCTTCAATGATAGATGCTTCAACCGACCATAATGGCGTGTCAGTCAGATTTTCAACCAGTGATGGACTCGGTAAGAGTTTCTTATATCCAAGAGGGAGCCGTAGCAGTGAAGCAAGATGGTCATCCAAAACACTTTTAGCTTCGTCTAGGAAGGGACAATGGCGGACAGCGTGATCACCTTCACACAGTTGACAAGGAAATTTTGAAATTCCTTTTCTGGCTAGATACTTTGCTTTCACTAGTTGACGGTTTACTTTCAACACGATTGGAGGTTGATGACACTGGATTGTGCAAATGAGGAGACCAGTCCCTTAAGATCCGAGGGATGACATGACAATCTTGATGATAGTGGTCTCCTCTGAAAATGATGCATGGAGATTTAGGTTTAGATGGTGCAGTGTGAGGATTTTTGCTAGACGACGCATGGTTTCCCCCTTTTGCTTTTGGCTTCTTTTTCTTCTTTTCCTTTTTCTCCTTCTCCTTCTTCTTCTTCTCAGTTACTTTCTTTTTAGCTTTACCAGCTTCATCAAGCGAAGAGGAAGGAGGAGAGGGAGAAACGGACGAAGTAGAAGGTTGGGGGGTAACTCTAGTATCATCTAGTTGCTGACTTGATTGTTTAGGAATTATGGTATTCTGAACGACAGAGGTAGAGAAGAGCCATATGGGAAAGCCAATCATTAATCTTGGAAGCGACAATGTGGCCATATAGGGTGCACCAACATCTCCCCAAGAGGAGAAAGGACTAAGATTTCCTCCAAGGGGAAATCCTTGGTTGGTAGACTCCATTTTTCTCAACCTAAAGATCAATGAGGGAACAATGATGTTATTCCAATTAAAATAAATTTTAGACGCTTTGACACAATTTTATTTTTATTTTTAAGAGTCGAGAAAAAACAAAAGATGACTCTAGTCGCCTTCAATTTTTAATGAGCCTGAAGTGACAAGTGCTTAGATGGACCTTTTCCTTTAAAGAGTCTGAAAAGGAATGAAAGAGACTACTCTGGAAATCTAGACAGAGGTATTGCCAAACCAATCAAAAAACTGCAGAATACTTTTTACTGTATGACAGTCAATCTTCCCGAATGTTGTGTTCAGTGCATTGCGATCGATAGGGCAGCAGACACAACTTCCTAGGGATAAAGGATATAGCCTGTTGTGGTCTCCCAATATATACTCGACGGTACATGGAAGCACAAGTCTATACTGGCACTTGTCGTCTCAAGGAGGAGGAATCACCCAACCAAAATTGAAAGCGACAGTTACCAGGCTTTATGATGCCAGAATATGTCTTTAGCCTAGACTTCTAGATGTTGTGCTTTAGGTTCCAAAGCGTTTTTAGGTTCATTAAATTTATTTTATAGTTGATCTTGTTTAAGAAATTTTCCTTTCAGGTTCACCACGCGATGTATATATACAATTCATAAAATGCACTCTAAGATGATAAACAATCATTTAATGTTCTTTTACAATGAAAATCCTAGCTACTAAGGAAAGAGAACTGAGGATCTTTCGACAAAGAGCACAGAGCACACACTAAATGCATTGTCCTAAATCAAACCAACAAGCAGTCTGGATGCAAACGCACATGCATGTATTTGTGTTTAGCCTTCTTAATGTGTGAATGAAAAGAAGAATGCTAAGTGAAAATTTGAATTATCTTTCCAAAGTGACAATACTAACAAATTTCTTTTCAAAATGAAGTGAAGATAATGACAACACTTTGCAATTTCGAATTGAAAACTGTTTTCGACACTTGAAAAACTACTAATTCAAATCACATACATGAGTAATAGTATAATAGACCATTAAGAACAATGGGATTCTCTTCTATGACTAAAAACGAAACTTGCGACACTTTCAGATCAAGAAACGACAGTCTGATTGCACTACTTCTTTGTAAAAGATAGCTAAAAAGGGTGCACAATACATAAAAACATTTATAGTTCTTTTCATAATGGAGGCAGAATGATGGAAGGGAAGGGGGTTTCCATAGAGATATACTGACCATAGACAACAAAACTCCTGAATAGATCTGAAAAGAGTAAGAAAAACCAATGTATGAAGGCAAAATTAACCTTCTTTGACCATCACACCTCTTACATAGGGAATCTAGTATGCATCTCACCTACTGCACACGAGAGGTGCGATGCATACAAACTGCCTTGAAGAGTGGATGAGATGGTACCAGTGCGAGACTTCTACTTCGTCTTTGGTCACAATTTGCAGTTCAGTTCAGGGATTTAGGGTGAGCAAGTGATGTTCAGTAAATAGAAATCACAGGGGTTGATATAAGGAGGTTACTAGAGCCACCACTGGGGCAATTAGATTGTTTGCAGATCGATTGTTCAATTTATAAACAAAACTCAGTGATAGACTGAAGCCGCATTGATCTACTTTGCACTTGCATAGAAAATGCAGTTCGAAGGCTAGCTGGCTTGACTTCAGGCTCCTTCTGTAAGTTTATAAAACAAACAAATATAGACTAGCAAACAATCTATTTGCTCCCTAGCGGAGTCGCCATTTTGTTATCGGGAATAGTTTCCACTTGGAGCTGCTATTCCCATTAAGACTGGTAGCTTTCTTAGAAACAAACAAGTTAAAACTACTTTCACTTTCCTTTATGAGAAGTAGATAAGAGGGGAACAAAGGACACCAACCTCAGTCTTGCGCTTGGTTCCTTGCTTGGTTCCTCTCCTTTCTGATAGACCTTTGCCACTTCTTCTTTGTCTACCCAGCTTAAAAGAGTACCTGTGGAATCAAAGAAACATAATACTATCAAAGAATAGAGATCTACAGTCATAAACAATACAGGACCAGATATGTATTGACCACACAAATGCATATACAATCAAACATACAAGAATGTGGAGGAAACTTGAATAACTTATTTAATACCAAGATAGCAAGAGATTACAACCAATTGTTCTGTCCCAACATCATCCTCACAGCAAGAAATCCCTTCTTCACCTCATGTAAAGCTTAGATCACCCAACACTATGATGTTACACCAGGAAACCAACAACACTTCTCTAAAAGATACAAGATTCCAACCTCTGGATCTCTGTGATGAGGGATCCATGTATAGATGATTGTAGGGGGGTGAGTCAGCTTCTGGGTTTTTGATTAGTGTCCTCTATCTGATAGTTCTTGATTCCACTTGGATATTGATCATCTCTTACTCATCCTTGGGCAAATTTAGAGAGGGAAGTGTCAGAGGAGAAGTTTCTCGAAGATTCTATGATCCTCCACCTCACAACTGTCTCTGCCATTTTTCCATTCTCGCCCATCGCAGCCTACAAAAGGGCTTTCTAGAATGCATCACACCCTTTACATTGAGCAGGTGATATGTATTGCACCCTCTGCACTGGGCATTCTGTATTATCCAGTTTTGACCAGTTCTGAGCAGTTTTCTGTGGAGAACTTCTGGGAGATGATGTAATCAGCTGACCTTGTTCCTTTAGGGAGTGAAGCAACACTTTTAGAGACTTAGGAGCCCTTAGTTTATGGAACTGATTTTGCAACTGATTTTGGAAAGGCCTATCTGTCTTCATTCTAGAACAAGTAGAATTTGTAAATTTAGAGTCGATTTGTGCCTCCAAAGGTGAGTTCTCCCAACACTGCTTCCTGTGTGGCCAAAAAGGGAAAATAGGGCATTTTTGAGGTGTTTTTGACCCTTTCGGAAGCTCAAAACTTGACAAAATTTCTTAAAAATTTATGGGCATTCATATTTTTGCTTGAGGAATCCTAAAATTCTAAGTTTTCCCCCAAAGGAGGTCCCTAGTAAGAGCGCGTGCCAGGTGACATGACGCTCCAGGCAAAAAAACCTATGTTTTGCTCCAAAAATTCAAAATTGACAAAAATTAACCTAAATTTCTTGAAATTTGGGCTAAGTGTCCTGCATCAAGTGCTATGTTGGGCTAAGGAAGCCTCAACCAAAATTTTGAGCTTGTCTTGCTTTTTCTTCTTCCTCAAAGCTTTCCTGAACTTGGCTTTCAAAATCCTAATTCTTGCTTTGCAAAGATTGTTTCTCGCCAAATAATGATAGGCCACGTGCCTCAACATATTTTTCTCTTTTTCGGCCTTCTCCACCATGTTTTCCAAGTGCATGTTTACCCTCTCAAGCTAAGATCCATGGTCAGCTTCAATTTCTTGTTCAAGTGGTGTCAACTTGACTTTCCCCCTCTTGGCAGCTTGTCAGTTTTGTCTTATGTTTTTGAGCTCCATGATAGTTTTCTCATATTCTAACTGTTTTTTCCTCTGCTCAAGATAGTTGATTATCCACTTGGCTCTTTCTAGGTTGAGAGACAAGTCATGAATTTCAGCTCATTGTTCCTTAATGATCTCCTTGAGTTTAGAGCTTTTGGAGCCCAAATCAGTGTCATAATCCTGAATCAGAATGAAATCTCTCTCTTGACCTTTTGAAGGCCCCTCATCATGCAATGGTTACTTATCCTTGTCCTATACCTGCCTTTTTTTTAAAGGAAACAAGACCCCTTCCACCTTGGGTGGAGATAGTACTCATTTTGCTACTACAAACAATCTCCTTATGCCCTTTTGGTAAGTGAGAAACACTGGTGCACTAGTGATTTGAGTCTCATGCATCTCTTGCTGATGTAAAGGTTCTCCTACCTCAAGAAAAACTGATGGGGGTACTTGAGAGCCTGTGAAGACCTCATGTGAAATGAAATCCTCCCATGAAATATTCAGTAAACTAATCTAATGCAAAAACACAATCTTGATTAATGCAAAGTGATAGATGCTGTTATATTGCTGATGAGGATGTTTCCTTTGCACCAATGTGGTCATTTTCTCGATATTCCTACATATGAAATAGGGGAGGTTCATCATCCTCACCCTATTGAAATGCATCAATAATCTAATGTGGTAGGCATACAGGCGAGAAAATCTGCCTTCATAGTTGAAATATTTGATTATGAGCTTCATCAATGGAGCATATGTGTCTTGAAGATACCTGAAAGAGAAAACTCTACTAATATACCTTTGAAAGCCAGCCTTGATATAAGGCTCATAATGTTCTCTATCCACCATCTGTCCCTTGTTCCATTGTTCACCCACATTCAGAATACCTGTTGCTTCAGCTATAGTCTCAGGTGTGAAAGTGAATGTCACATCTGCCAAATTGTCTTGACCATTGTGAAGATGGAGGAAAAACAATCTAGCCATCTCATGATGGTATTTGAATCTTTCAACCATCTCACAAAATTGATAGCAGGATTGATGTTTGAAGCATGCTACAACAATTGGGCAAGCCGAAAACGCAGTAAGTGTAGTGGGCTCCTACCGGATATGTTATCCACTCTTGTGAGGTCTTCTTGGTGCATCAATTTCTTTGGAGGAGTCACTTATTGTTTCCTCATTTATGTCGTAAGATGAATCTGACTCCAATTTTCCATTGTTTGATGTTTCTTAGATGAGTATGAAGAGAATTTATATAGACAATAGGTATTTGCTACTAAATAACAAGGATTTGATAATAGGGAATGTGAATGAGGGGTTGGGATGCTGCTTGTAGGGTTTTTAGGAATGACAAGTTTTGGGGAATGATATTTAGGGATTAGGGATGTTAATTAGGGTTTGGGAGAAGTTTGGTTAGGGATTAGGGTTTTCAATTTTAGGGATAGGGGAAATATGTAGGTGTAAGTGAAAGAGGGAAGGAGAAAAGAGGTGAATGAAATTGTAGTGAGGGGATGTGAAAATGATAGGATGGGAATTAGACAACAAACTATAATTTTGAAACCCTAGGAAACTTTCTTAATACAACTGTGGAAGGAACTAGGGTTTTGTTTTTTTACCTATTTAAACAACATAAAAACTGATGAAAACCCTTACAATGGCAATATGGAGATGTTAACTTACTTGTGGAATGAGGAATTTGCAAGTTTAGAGCTTGGAGGAGGAAATTTAAACGAGTTCAGGCTTTGGACGCAAGTGCATCATGCCCACTAACAGGTGCAGCGCGCCTTACTGGTGTGTTGCGCCAGTTATAATTTCAATGTAAAACTTGTGTTGTATGCGCGGCACTGGCCAGGTGCGCCACACCTCAAAAGTTTCAGAGTTTGGTTGCAAATTTGCTACTTAGGCTCGAAAACACAATTTGAACTTGTTTCTCATTCATTCTTTGGACACAAATGAGATCATTGACATGGAAAAGACTTTATATACCCACCGATTTAATTTTTCACTTATAAAAACCCACTTTGTAATGTTTGTCTTTCTGTCGCTTTTTTTTTAAAACTCCGTTTTGGCAGTTTGACTTGCTTTTTGCTTTTGATGGAATAAATGCTTTGATTTTTTGACTCTTTTGTAGGGGCTGGAATACAAGAGCTTGGCAAAGTGACCAGGGCTACATCTCGAAATTATTACATATAGGAAAAATGAAATTACATAAAATTTTATACATAAAACATAAAAGACTATGTTTTTCCTCAAAACAGGGTTTTGAGGAAAAATCAATCATTAAGCATGTGATTATTGAAATTTTTGTTGTTGAGATGTTATTTGACTTCCTCATGCACTTTCTGACCATTATTGAGCTTTTCAAAGACCTTGAGGACAAACCCGAGACCTAATGAGACCTAAAACCCTAAAAATGACTTTTTGCGGATGTAAAGAAAAAATGACTATAAATGACCTGAAAATGGGCCAACAGGTACAAATCATGAGGGAAAAGATTCTAAAATGACACTACCATCAGATGATCCATGATCCTAATGGAATGCGAATGATCGAATGAGACACCTAACGTGCAATGCAGCAAGATTATTTTGATCACTGATGGAGGGATGAAGATACCGACACTAACATTGGCTCCAATGGGGATGATAGCTCCTTGGAGGTGCCAAGAACTATAGATCTATGGAAAGTAGATCAATGGCTTTTTCCATTGGGCATTGGAGTCAATAACTTCAACAAACCAAAACCAATACCCTGACTCAAAACCGACTCAATTTCAGGACTGAAATATGACTCAAAATTGACTCAATTTCAAGACTAAAATTCGATTGAAAACCGACTCAAAACTGGAACAAGACTCTCAAAAGATGAAACTAGACACTCAAAAGCTGAAACTATCTTGAAACTGACGAAAACAAAAAATGACTCAAGACTTACTTAATTGAAAGAAGTACTTACGAATCTTTTTAATGGAAGCAGTCCATTGAGATTTGAGGGCTTCAAATCATGATGACAACCATCTACCTACTGATGAAATATGTACAATCAAGTGAAGTGGGCCTTCCAATGTAACCAAGCCAGTAGCTTGCTACATATTGAAATTCTGCTCTCACTTTCCTCGAGCAGGTAGAACGGTTATATGTAGGAAACTCATAATAACAACCGAAACCAAGGCTTATGCTAACAAACCAGGTAACATTTATCTTCTCTAATGCTTGCAAAAGAATGCCGAAGAGATCTTGAT
Organism: Pinus taeda; assembly: GCA_000404065.3. Taxonomy (NCBI): domain Eukaryota; kingdom Viridiplantae; phylum Streptophyta; class Pinopsida; order Pinales; family Pinaceae; genus Pinus; species Pinus taeda. Next base: position 318,506 of record APFE030991463.1, on the reverse strand, counting down.
AATCTTGAAGCAATATCTTGTCTTGAGATCCAGCAACAAAAATACAAGTATTCCCTTTATTATGATCTGAAAGTACTATTGGTTGCTGACTGATAGTAACTGACTTGAATTCTGGCATACTGTGTCTCTCAGACTCACATTCCTCGATTTCATGGTCTAGGTCATTCTTAAACAGAAAACAATCTTCAAGATTATCAAACATGACAGCCTTATCATCTTCATGGAAGAAAATATTATCTGTCCGCTGATCTATAAATCTAATTTCAAAACTGTCATCATTTTCAAAAGAAGAAGAAGTTTCAGCAACACCTTATTGACCATGTGCACACTGCAGGCCTGTATTAGCTTGGGTTGTAACATGATGTTTCAGGAGTTGATCTATCTCATCTTCAGATAGAGGAGATAATACTTTTTGTTTTATTTTTCTCAAGCAATTTTTGTCTTCTTCAAATAACATTTCAAAACATGAAAAACTTGAATGACAGTCCTCAATTCCCTCGTCTTCTGAAATTTGAAAACATTATTGATCATCCTCATATGACATGGAAATCAAATTATCATTTACCATTGAATTATTGAAAGAAGATTTTTCACTTACTTGAACAAAGATCTCTTCTTGTTTTTCATAAAATCACTAGATTACCTCCTCATGAAGGCTTTGTTCTAATGAAATGAGAACACTTGGGTCAATAACTTTGTCTTCTTCATTCCAGATGATCTCAATAGTAGAGCTCTCCTTCATGGGATTCAGAACAAGGTTGTCTTCATCATCATGATCTGAATCTAAATTTGAATTGGCCAACTTGACTTTATCATATTCTGAAATTGAAACTTGACTTTCATGCATGTTGTCTTCTTCTATGGACATATTTGAAATAAAATCTTCTCCTTCATCATTTTCCATTGTACAAATATCTTTATCCAGCCACAAATTTTCTTGAGCATCTTGATAAGTGCCCTCTAAGCTCTCTTTATGCTGTTGAAATGGATTTTTGTACAGGGTTTCCATGATCTCATCATCCATGAAGTCATCATCTTCATAAACGTTCTCAAGATTTCCAATAAAACTATAAACATGTTTGCAACAGTTCTGAACTAAATTTAAGGATGGACAAGATTTTGTGTACCTTTCAAAGAACATGGCAGGAAAATCATTTAGACAGTAAATATAAGCAGGTAGCAAACTTTCATACCAAGATCGGGCTTCACCTTCTAGAGTGGCCATGAATATCTTCATCAAGAAATCTTCAGGAAAATCAACCTTCAACCTGCAAATATGTATGTGAAATCTAACCATATGTAAAGCAACATCATTCCTATTATCATCTTTAAACATATGCAAATTCCTTTGCCAATCTACCTTAGGAATTTTATTTGGGAAACCTAGAATGTGATCTTGGCTCATGGGAGCATACTTTCGAGCAAGCAAATCCATTTTGATAACAATAAATGGACCAAGAAATTCTTCAGGTTACTGATTCTTGAAGAGTAGAGTCACCATAAAAATTATGAACCTTGGGATTCTTCAACACTAGAGTCACCAGGTGAATGATTTCAGCCTTCCTGTGTCTCATTGTTGTACACTATCAAAAATCAGATCTAACTTGATACATGTACTAGGTCAATTTGCAAGTCAGATGTTCAGTTTATAAGACTAAACTGGAGATTGACTGAAGCAGCTTTTATCTACTTATGCACTAGCAAAGCAATGTGCAGTTCGAAGGATACCTAGCTAACTTCAGGCTCTGTCTACTTTTTAAAAATTAAAGAACACTAATAAACAAATAAACTTTTCTTCCCCAGTATGGTCACTACTATGCTAGGGCCTAAATCTACCTTAGGCTGGGAAAGGCAGGATCTAGGGTAACACCAAACCACTCTTAACTTGGTAGCTAGCCCTACCAGGTCAGGAGAGGGCTCTCTCCTTGTCAATCTGAGGAAAATATAGCAAATGAAGCTTTGAGATGACTGATATAAAGACTAATTTTAGGCTAGGTATCTGCTTAGAGGGGTTTGATTGAATTTAATGATGTTTTTCTGGCTCAAAAGTGAAAGGAATATTTGGGTCTGGGGATTGGACTCATTTTTGCAGAGGTTTCTGTGGGGAGAGGTAGGAAAATGCTTTAATATTTTAAATTGAATGATATGGATAGTCTTAGGATTGATGAGGAGTTGAAGAGGGCACGAGAGTCTCAGGGATCCCCTTCAAACAGTAGAAAACATAAATAAACAAACAAAACCTAGGTAGATCACTACAATTTCAATGATTTCTACCTTTATCCTTGATTCATTTAGTTCAGCTTAAAAAAGAGAAAATGGAATACATAAACACATGTAAAACTTGAATTACGGAAGAAGACACTATACCAAATCAATTTTCCACAAGAATCCCACAAAGGGCTGCAAACCCTAGTATATTCCTTTGCCAAACTGCAGAGATGAATGTACAATGCTGCTCAAAGCTTTCACAAAAGTCCAACCTTGACAAATGACTGAAAAAGTACTAGATATAGGAAATAAACAACTCATGCTAGGCTTTAGGGGTTGAATTCATGAGTTTAGGAGTTGTTCCAACAAGATCTAAACTAAGAACTAAAAAGTAGGCAGTGGAACAACTTGCCTCTAAAACCGAGGAAACTGATTCATTCAGTTTCAAACTACCTTTGCATGATGTATCTACCTCCATGAGTGAAATTTCATAATATTTACATCAAATACCATCAATTTACATCAAATGACATCATGTTTTTGACTATGAGAAAGAGAAAAGTCAAACTGAGAACAAACTAGGCGAAAAATAGAGTTTTTTGGGGAAAAAAGTCAATTTTCCATCCTCTGGACCACTTCTTTGTCCCTGTGCACTGTGCACTTTTGCAGCTGATTTTGGAGGCCTTCCCATCAACCAAATTTTCTCCAAGTGGGCTTGTTGGAAATTTTTTTCTTTCTACTTTCCCGAACAGGTGAAATTTCTGAATTTAGAGTCTATTTGCCCCTCCAAAGGTGAGTTCTCCCAACACTGCTTCCTATGTGGCCAAAAAGGGGACATAAAGGGCATTTTTGAGGTGTTTTTGACCCTTTTGGAAGCTCAAAACTTGACAAAATTTCTTGGCCATTTGTGGGCATTCATATTTTTTCTTGAGGAATCCAAAAACCCTGAGTTTTCCTCCATAGGAGGTCACTAGCAAAAGCGTGTGGTGCACTAGGCAGAAAAACCTATGTTTTGCTCCAAAAAATAAAAATTGACAAAAAGTAACTGCTGAGTGTCCTACATCAAGTGTTGTGTTGGGCTAAGGAAGCCTCAGCCAAAATTTTGAGCTTGTCTTTCTTTTTCCTCTTCCTCAAAGCTTTCCTCAACTTGGCCTTCAAAATTCTAATTATCGCTTTGCAAACATTGTTTCTCACCAAATAGTGATAGGCCATGAGACTCAACATATTTTTCTCTTTGCTAGCCTTCTCCAACATATTTTCCAAGTGCATGTTTACCTTCTCAAGCCAAGATTCATGATCAGCTTCAATTTCTTGTTCAAGTGGTGTCAACTTGACTTTCCTCCTCTTGGCAGCTTGTCGGTTTTCTCTTATGTTTTGGAGCTCCATGATAGTTTGTTGATCTTCTAACTGTTTGTTCCTCTGCTCAAGATAGTTGATTATCCACTTGGCTCTTTCTAGGTTGAGAGACAAGTCATGCATGTTAGCTTGTTGCTCCTTAATGATCTCCTTGAGTTTTGAGATTTGGGAGCCCAAATCAGTGTCATCATCCTGAATGAGAATGAAATCTCTCTCTTGACCTCCTGAAGGCCCCTCATCATGCAATGGCTACTTAACCTTGTCCTGTACCTGCTTTGATGTTGAAGGAAATGAGACCCCTTCCACCCCGGGTGGAGATAGTACACATTTTGCTGCTGCAAACAATCTCCTTGTGCCCTTTTGGTAAGTGACAAACACTGGCACACTAGTGGTTTGAGTCTCATGCATCTCTTGCTGATGCGAGGGTTCTCTTGCCTCATGAAAAACTGGTGGGGGTACTTGAGATCCTGTGAAGACCTCATGTGAAATGAAATCCTCCCATGAAACATTTAGTAAACTAAGCTGATGCAAAACCACAATCTTGATTAATGCAAAGTGATAGATGTTGTTATACTACTGATGAGGAGGTTCCTTTGCACCAATGTGGTCATTTTCTCAATATTCTCATATATGAAATAGGGGAGGTTCATCATCCTCAACCTAGTGAAATGCATCAATAATCTGATGTGGTAGGCATACCGGCGAGAAAATTTGCCTTCGCAGTTGAAATATTTGATTATGAGCTTCATTAATGGAGGATATGTGTCGTAAAGATACCTGAAAGGGAAAACTCTACTAATATTCCTTTGAAAGCTAGCCTTGATATAAGGCTCATAATGTGCTCTGTCCACCAGCTGTCCCTTGTTCCACTGTTCACCCACATTCGGAATACCTGTTGCTTCAGTTATAGTCTCGTGTGTCAAAGTGAATGTCACACTTGCCAAATTGACCTGACCGTTGTGAAGATGGAGGACAAACAATCTAGCTAGCTCATGATGGTATTTTACTCTTTCCACCATATCACAAAATTGATAGTAGGATTGATGTTTGAAGCATGCTACAGCAATTGGGCAAGCGAACAACTCACTAAGTGTAGTGGGCTCCTCCTGGATATGTTTTCCACTCTTGTGAGGTCTCCTTGGTGCATAAATTTCTTTGGAGGAGTCACTTACTATTTCCTCATTTCTATCATAAGATGAATCTAACTCCAAATTTTCCATTGTTTGATGTTTCTTAGATGCGTATGAGGATATTTTATAGAGACAATAGGTATTTTCTTCTAAATAACAAGGATTTGATGATAGGGAATGTGAATGAGAGGTTGGGATGTTGCTTGTAGGGTTTTTGTGAATGACAGGTTTTGGGGAATGATATTTAGGGATTAGCGATGTTAATTAGGGTTTGGGAGAAGTGAGGTTAGGGATTATGGTTTTCTGTTTTGGGGATAGGGGAAATATGTAGTTGTAAGTCAAAGAGGGAGGGATAAAAGAGGTAAATGAAATTGTAGTGAGGGGATGTGAAAATGATAGGATGGTAATTAGACAACAAACTGTAATTTTGCAAACCCTAGGTAGCTTTCTCAATACAACTGTGAAAGGAACTAGGGTTTTGTTTGTTACCTATTGATATTACCTATTGATACACCATAAAAACTGATGAAAACCCTGACAATGGAAATATGGAGTTGTTAACTTACTTGTGGAATAAGGAATTTGCAAGTTTGGAGCTTGGAGGAGGCAATTTAAATGAGTTCGGGCTTTGGAGGCAGGTGTGCATGTCCACTAATATGTGTGCCATGCCTCACTAGTGCATCATGCCAATTATAATTTCAATGTAAAACATGCGCTGTATGCGCCGCACTGGCTAGGTGTGCCTTGCCTTGATCCAGGTGCACTGTGCCTCACAATTTCCAGATTTTGGTTGCAAATTTTCTCCTTAGGCTCGAAAACACAATTTGCACTTGTTTCTCATTCATTATTTCGACACAAATGAGCTCATTGACATGGAAAAGACTTTATATACCCACCAATTTAATTCTCACTTATAAAAACCCACTTTCTAATGTTTGTCTTTCTCTTGCTTTTTCTTAAAACTCTGTTTTGGCAGTTTGACTTTCTTTTTCCCTTTGATGGACTAAATGCTTTGATTTTTTTACTCTTTTGCAAGCGCTGGAATTTAGGAGCTTGGCAAAGTGACTAGGGCTACATCTCGAAATTATTACATATAGGAAAAATGAAATTAGATAGAATTTATACATGAAACATAAAAAACTCTGTTTTTCCTCAAAACAGGGTTTTGAGGAAAGATATATCACTGAGCATGTGATTATTGAAATTTTTGTTTCTGAGACTTTATTTGACTTCCTCATGTGCATGTTGAGCATTATTGAGCTTTTAAAAGACATAAAGGAAACCCTAGCACTAATGAGACCTAAAACCCTAAAAATGACTTTTTGCAGATGTAAAGACAAAAATGACTGTAAATGACCCGAAAATGGGCCAGCAGGTACAAATCATGAGGGGAAAATTTCTAGAATGCCACTACCATCAGATGATCCATGATCCTAATGGAATGTAGGTGAATGGATGAGACACCTAACATGCAATGAAACAAGAGTATTTTGATCACCAATGGAGGGATGAAGATACCGACACTAACACTTGTAACATCAAAGTTAACTTTTTTGTTATCTGCTACTTCCTCATATTCAAAATATTCATTCATGGTTGTAATACAATCAATAAATACTCTACAATAAGACTTTCTTCATACACAGGAAGCTCCAATCGAGGCTTAAATATTACCTTCATGATTTCCTTTATAACCCTTATTTCTATACTTTCCTAATTCCTTTTTACTCCCACGTCTTGTTGTGGTTTCTCTTCATCACTTATGTAATGTTATTTAGTTCATATTTTATGAGGTATTTGTATGATCTACAAATCTTCCTTTTTGTTCCTTATATTTGTCATCAATGTCTCTATTGTTGGTTTCCTTCTTTTCCTTCTTCTTATACGTCTTATTTTAAGTTCCATTCTCATAAGCTTCTCCTTCACATTTTCTCTTTATTTTGTTGAATTGCATTTCACTTTTCTATGTAAAGTGACTTATATCAAGTACTTCACTTCTTTAACTTCACTATGCTTACCTACACTATATGTTTCATTATGCTTCTCTTCCATAGAAAGTCTATTTCATCCTATTAACACATTACCCCACTTTGGTTTCCCTCTGAAACTAACCCTTCTGTATTTTTGTTGTTCCTTATCCTCCTTGGACCCTCAGCTTGAGGTTTACCTACTATTTACACTTCTCTATTCAAGCTTCACTAGTTTTAGGGCTTGTTCTTGCCATCAAAATGTTCTTATTTATACTTGAACTTTTCTCTTTCTCTTATTTCTATCATGGGGTGTTCATATATTTCACTTACAATATTATTCATGGACATACTTCTCATTGGATTTGATCAAGGTAAAACAAGGTTTTACATATTCACTTTACAGTTGTATTTATCATGACCACATAATAGATGCAACCAAAGTATTTATATTCTTTAGTTTAACTGTTTTACATCAAATAACATAATGACTTGACATAATTTGTGAGTTGTTGGGTATCACTAAAAATACGCCTTGATTATTTCACCATAAACATCTCTTAATCTATTGTCTTCCACTCAAACTCTTAACTTAGCATTTGACTCTTAAACTAAGCTTCAATTGTCTTAATTATTTAACATAGATATTTTCTTGTCTTAATTTCATAGATCACAATTTTTTTCTTCTATAATTATATTAATAGACTCTCAACTTTTAACAAATTCCTAGGTTACTAAATATAAATTATATACTTTGGAGCTTGAACCCAAACTCATATTTTTGCAATTTACATATGAGGAATTCATTACATTTTATGGAATATACATTACTTTTTATTCCAAGCACAACTCAATAACCTTATTCTTGAATTTATTTTGAATTCTTATATAATAGAGTTGACTTACCCTAACGTTGACATTTTACTAAATCTGGTGAATGGATGAATTCTACTTTTTCCCCATATCTAACTTTTACCAGTTTTGCTTTTACTCGATGGTATTTTGTAATCTATTAATGGTATGGGTCAAGAAAAAATAACATAACTTAGTGGAAATTGATGAGGCTCATCAATGGGTAAATTATATTGACCTTAATGCACCTCCAGCTTACTAATATCAACTTTTCTCATAATTCTTTACATGTTTTAATAATTATATTTTGCTTAATGAGGAGAGTAAATATGAGATGTCATGTCTAGTGGTCTAATGTGCATTGGTTGCAAGATTTGGAGCACGTTTTGGCTAATTAAAGTGCAAGAACTCGAATGAAGACAAGACAGAGGTATTATAGGATATAGAATATCCCTCCTCAATTCCTCACTCACTCGAAGATTCCTCAATCAAATCTCATCAGCTCGGAGTTGCAAGCAGCTGAGTCATGAGGTTCATTCGTAGCCAAGCTAGTGAAAGTTGAAGACTAGTTGATCTCGATATCAGGAGCCAAGCCTCCTTAAATGAAAGGAAGTTGTTGGTAACTTGAGTTGTATCAATCAAGAGGCGTAGAGCCTCATTAGGATTTGGATTTTTTGTGTAAGATAACTAAGAAACATTTTTGAGTTGAAGCATTGTAACCAAGAACTCTCGTGTATTTCTAATATTTTAATGAAAATGAGTAGCAATGCCTTGATCCAGCATTGAGATAACTTAGAAGGGTGAAGGTCTTGGGTTAATGCCCAACACTAGTAGGAGAGGTTCCTCTTGTTGTATATGTATGCTTAGGTTATACTCATAGTTAGATTGTAAACTCATTTTGGTGTTGTTAATTTGCAAATATTGGTAGGGTTACTTAGTTTGTTTCCATTTGTGGATAGTTCTAATAGTAACATCCTAGTGACAAGAAGATATCCCAAAAATGCTGAAAACAAGTGGTTTTCACAACATTTATCCCTTTAGGGATCATGGCTTGAGGAACACTTCTCATACAGTCCAAAAAGACATAATTCTTTCTTTTTGTGTAATCTAGGGTTTCCTGATAATTAGGTCATTATTTTTCAATTTCACAGGATAAGCTGCAATTGGAATTTTTTATCTCTTATATTTTCCACTTATTTCATATTTCTTTTTAATGTGTTTCTAGCACTTCCATGCGTGCACTTGGAAAATAATTACTGATAACTTTGTTTTTTTCTATTTGAATAAACCCTTCTTGCTTTTAGATGAATTTATGTATAAATTCCAATAGTGATGTGTGTTTTTTCTGGAGTTTCTACATTACTGGGAGACCTCATGTCATCATCCTTAGCCAAGACATATCCACCCATGATTGCCAAAAGTCAATATGGTCTCAATTCAAATTCTTGTTTTATGAGGAAACCTTTCCATCTCCATTGATAAAATCCAACCATCTCAAAGATTTTGCTTCACTTCTGAGTAAGTTCCTACCACTTCCATGCCTTATTCCCTCCTTATTCACCTTTTCCAAGCTCCATCCCACCTTCTATACCACTCACTAACCTTTCAGCCTAGTCCTGTAGTAAAATAGGGGATCCTGTAGGAGAACTAGTACATCTTGTAGACATCCTCTAAGAAAACCTGTAGCAGCATGTTTTGAGTCTAAATTGAGAAAAATCATCACTGAAGCTAGGATTAGGCCTCTAATTTCAATCCAAGCCATCAGAACCATTGTACTTCTCTTCCTCCACACCTATCTCTCATGCCAAAGAACAATGGAAGGTTAGTATTTACATTTTTCAAGCAAAAAGATAAAGAAAAGGAGTTCTTTTATATTTATTCATGGAGACAGGAGTTAGTACTCTCTAGATTAGATTTCATGCTTAGATTAGTTAAAACCTCACATCTTTTAAAGTAGGGTTATTGTGTAAGCAAGGTATGTTAGCAAGTAGATAGAGGATTTCATGTTATCTTCCAAGCATTCTTTTAGTCTTTCATACTTGCAATAGGCAGCATTTATTTTCTCCCAATTAGGGTAAATTTCCCCTTTCCAATTGCTAATCAGACTCGTTCTAGTCAATAGAAGGTTGGTTTGAGAAACTCTAGTGGTATATCACCCTAGCTCAGTAGTGATAAAGAGTAGACCAGTTACATCTATTTGTGTATAAAACACTGCCACCTCCAATTTTGTATGAACCCTGGGTTGATGAATTAAATTCAGTAGCACCGGGAGTTGCAACATATTTGTTGCAATACTGGTGCTCATCACTTTTGCACTGTTGTTGGCGAGGTGTCTGAGTCGATGTGATTTATGCTTTCTTTCTTCCTTTTCTTATCTCTTTCATTATGCCATTAATTGCATTCAACAAATTGTTGTAATTTAGTTTCATTTTCTTTCAATTCTGCAAGCAGTTTGAAAGTCCAAGAAAGAAAAAAAAACACTCTTTTCATGGCTTGTAGGAATAGGGATAAATTAGGAAAATTTCTGCCAAATACCCCCACCACTTAAAACAACCAACCTTCCCTCTTCTTTGGTGGCTGTGAGCTAGAGGACCACTTAGGCAAACAACCAAAGATTTTTGAAGAGCTTATCAGGGAAGAAGAAGAAATCATTCCACCAACTAACACAATGGCTAGAGATAGAAATGAAGGGGAGATAGGGAAAGAGTTGAGGGTGATTTTCCTGTCATAGAGACTAATGGAGATGCCAAGATAAAAAAATTGAGCCACTTTTCTCTTCCTCGCTTCCAAATACTTCTCTGTTTGAATTTTCTCCCATATGCAGAGCTTATAATTACACCTTTGATGATCAGAAGTTGAAATTTTTCCCATCCACTCTCAAGGATGCAACCATGCAATAGTTCATGGGTTTACCTAGGGATAGTATAACCACTTTGGCTCAAATGCAACAAGATTTCAACAACAAGTATAGGGACTACTGTAGTTCCAAACATACCAAATATGAAATTTTTAGAATGACCTTGGGACATGATAAGTCCTTACAAGATTATGAGGAAAGGTTCGAACTTAGCTACAAAAGGGCCAGGTTCACACTTGATCCTCAATCACTTAATTTAGTCCTTCTCAGGGGGATGAGGGAAGATCTCCTAGAAACCCTAAACTTGTTGTTAGAAGGGGACATCTACTAGTTACCCTATGATGATATAAAGATAGTTTTCAAGAATCATTCTAGGGAAGCTAGAAAGAAGGGTAGGGTCAGCCAAGCAGTGTCAAGTTCATCCTCTTCCAATACATCCATAAAAAGTGAAATTGGGAGCATGTTTGAAGACTTTAAGAGTGAAATTATCCAAACACTTGCTCTACAAATGAATACTATGTAGATCAAAAGAAACCAGGAGGAAACAGAGAGAGAATTAGCCATCTTCTTCCCTACATGCACAAGGAGGCACCCTAGGAATGAATATCCATTGAACCTTATAGAAATATGCTAAGTGTGTGGGGAAGACCACTCCATAGACAAGTGCCCTTCTCTGCCTGGACTAAATCTATGTATTAGGGAACCGAAGGAGTGATTGAACAACTCTACTACATAAACCAAAGGAGGCCTCATGGTCCTCAACCATACCAGTAGGGCATGCAAGGGTCATTCTATTCATATTACAACCCTAATAAAAACACATCCATTCCCCCTTGGTGCCCCCTTTCTTATCCTTCCTAGTCTACACCTTCTCCCTAGTATTTTTCACCTCAATACCATTCCCAATTGGCCAACCAACCATTTCAGCCATATACTCCTCCACAACCTCAGTGATATGCACCACTCGAGGGGTAGAGGCCCCATACAACCACACTCTAGCTCTATTTCCTTCACCTCCATCTCAACCATAGATACTACACCATGCTCCACCTAAACAACCTCAGATTCCGACCCAACCAAACCCAAACCCGAACAACAGACATGCACAACAAGTCTACAGTGGATAAACATCCTACCCTACCTATGCTATGGAAATTGATGAAATTAACCTTAAGTCTGTGAGAGTGCTCCCAGATAACCATCCTCCATCTCCACCTAGGGAGAGTGAGCAGGAAAGAGAGGAAAGTGTACCTAGAGTGGATCCACCCCACTTTCCTAAAAGTTTAACCCATCTAGTCCAACACACCCTAGAAGAGACTAAAATTTTGGGTGAGTTGAAGAATCTCTGTGTCAAAATCCCACTTCTCGAAGCTATAAAAGATGTCCCCATATACAACAACATGATCAAGAAGAAGTGTTTCGAACACCTAGGAAGGTGAAGGAAAGACACCTCTACCATTAATGTCATTGGATAGTTGTCTGAGTTAATGTTGGGGTGGCTAATTTTACCAAGGTGTCTAGATCCTAGGAGTCATGTAGTAGATGTACACATCAATGGCACCATTGTTTCCCATACCTCTATTTTTCTTGGGGCTGCCATCCATATGATGACTAAGGACACTATGATCAAGCTGAATCCCTAGGGATCATTAAGGAATACCACAATAGTCTTGTAGCTTACAAACCGATCCACAATAGCTCTTAAGGGAATTGTTGAGGATGTGATGGTCTCCATTGATTCTAAAGAATACCTTGTTGACTTCTTAGTTCTCCAGCCTAAGACAAAATTCAATGGTTATCCTCTCATCCTTGGGAGGTCTTGGTTAGCCACTGTTGATGCCAAAATAAGCTACAGGGCTAGAAATATGACCATAAAAAATGGTCATCTATCCAAACAATTAGTCTTGTACCCTCTCGCTCAACCATCCCTAGAGCATGACTTACCTTTATGGCTACAAGAGGAGGAAGAAGATGAAGTCTACTCCTCCCACATTTATACCCTAGAAGCTACCATAGGAGGAGGACAACCTGATGATGATGACTTGATTGAACACATCCTCCAACATGAAACTCCCAACACCATGTCTTTGGATGAAGTAGTGAAGGAAACCAAAAGTAACCATCGGATTGATTTATGCCTAGCTGACTCAAACCCCACTCATGTCAAGAAAATATAATTAGGCCCTGAAAGAGCATTAAAAATCAACCCCCCTCTCTCTGTACACTAAGAAGAGGAGTTATGTAACATGATAAGAGAGAATTTGGATTCACTTGCTTGGAATTACAAAGAAATGAAGGGAGTGCACCCTTCAGTGTGTACTCACCACATTTACATCAATGAAGGCTTCAATCCATTCTGCCAATGCCAAAGGAGAATGAATCTAGCCCTCAAGGATATAGTCAAAGAGGAACTACATAAGTTGTTGGATGTAGGATTCATTTACCCTATGTCGGAAAGTGAGTGAGTGTATCCTCTGGTGCTAGTTCCAAAGAAAAATGGAATGTGGAGGATCTACATGGATAATTGAGAGCTAAACAAAGCCACAAAAAAGGATCATTTCCATCTACCTTTCACTGACCAAGTATTAGATTGTCTGGAAGGAAAGGAGTTCTTCTCTTTCTTGGATGGATTCAACGGGTACAATCAAATCCAAATCAGCCCAAAGGAATAGGATAAAACCACCTTCAAATATCCTTGGAGTGCTTTTGCTTATAGTGTCCTTCCTTTTGGTTTATGCAATCCCCCTGCCACTTTCTAGAGAGTAGTCTGGAGCATCTTTGCAAAGCTATTTGATGATGTAGTAGAAATTTATATGGACGATTTCACCCCCTATGCGTGTGATATCTAGGAATCTCTCTCTATCTCAGGAAAGGTGTTAAACAAATGCATTGAAATGAACTCATCCCATAGTCCTGAAAAATGTAATTCTTAATGACTGCAAGGATTGTTCTTGGTCACTCAATATCCTAGGAAGGATTACAAGTAGACCAAAATAAGATAGCCATCATAAAAAGGGTATCTAATCCACATAAGGGAAGGGATGTCAAAAGATTCATAGGGTTAGCCAGATATTATAGAATATTTATAAAAGATTTCAGCAAGGTAGCCTCTCCCTTATTTGGATTATTGGCCCAAGACTCTGAATTTTTATGGTCAGAAAGTTGCCAAGATGCCCTAGAAACCTTAAATCACAAATTGAAAATTGCATCTTTTCTCCGGGGGAAAAATTGGGCTCTTCCTTTTCACATTCATGATGACGCCTCTCACAAAGCTATAGGAGCAACTCTAGGCCAGATATATAACAAGCTACCTTATGCCATTTACTTCATCAGCAAGAATCTATCAAAAGCGGAGTTAAACTACACAGTAACTAAAGAAAAGCTCCTAGTTGTTGTTCATGCATTGAATAAGTTTAAGAATTACATTACTGGTTACCAGACATTTATAAATACTGACCATGTTGTAATTAAATATTTAATGAAAAAACATGATTTAAATGCTTGGATTATTAGAGGGTTACTTTTATTGCAACAATTTGATCTAACTATTACATAAAAGCCTAGAAAAGAGAATGTAGTTGGAACTTTTTTATCCATATTGTCTTTGCTTACAGGTCAGGAAGGAATGGTTTATGAACAAGTAACAGATGAACATTTATTTGCCATTTCAGTTCCCTCTCCATGGTTTGTTGACATAGCAAACTACTTGGTATCTACACAGTTCCTTGCAAATTTTTCCTCCAAGGAAAAGAGAAGAATCATAAGAAGAAGGGTCCCATTCACTTGGATTGGGGAAAATCTCTTCAAGGTGGGTCCAGATAAAATTCTAGGAAATGTGTCAGGGAGGAGGAGGTTTTTGACATCCTTCTGGCCTATTATGATGCACCTTGTGGAGGTCACTTTGTAGCCAAGAAAACAACATTCAAGGAATTACAATCTGACTATTACTGGCCCACTCTCCACCAAGATATAAAAAGGTATACTAGCCAGTGTGATCGGTGCCAAAGGATGGGGAAGCTTACCCCGAGGGATGAAATTCCTCTGCAACCTCAAGTGACTTTCGAGTCATTTGATAAGTGGGGCATGGATTTCATTAGGCCCATTGACCCTCCATCTAGATAGAATAAGTACATCATTGCATTCTTCGACTATTTAACAAAGTGGGTTGAAGCTAAAGCTATCAAGGTAGGCACAAAAGAAAAAGTGGCCAAATTCTTGAGGGAGAATGAGTTTTATGAGTTTGAACACCCTAGAAAGTTGGTTACTAATCAAGGTAGTCAATTTACATCCCACATGATTGAAAATTGTTAATCCATCATAAGATCAAGCATAGAAAGTCCACTCCTTACCACCAATAGGCTAATGGGAAAGTGGAAGTCACCAACCAAGCATTGGAAAGCATCCTGACCAATGATATTAGCAGTAACATAAACGATTGGGTAGAGAGACTAGTGGAGGCCACCTAGGCCTACAACACTACTTGGAAGACCACGACTCACTTCACTCCTTATGAGCTGGCATATGGGAAGAAAGCTTGTTTCGTTGTGATATATTCTTTCCACGTAGTTAACAGGGGGTTTGACGGGTACCCGTAACCCCACTTTATGGGGTCTGGGGCTGCGCCTCAGAATATTTTGATTTTGGACCCTATGTAAGGTTGGGTGGACCCACCTATGGTTTTGTACATGATTTTTGCACATGTGTTTTGGACGTGATTGTTTTTCGATCCATGGTATTGGATGCAATGATTTTCGGTCCATGGTATTGGATGCGATGGTTTTCGGTCCATCGTATTGTATGCTTCAGCATGTATAAATATGTATTATAACATTGAAAGGAAAATAATGAAAAATCAAGATGGTAGTCCCAGTTTTGGGATCCAGTGGGAAAATCTTTGTGTATATGTGTTTTATGTGTTATGCTCTCGCATTTTTTCTTTTTCTGTGTTTTAGAATTCGTATGCAAGTAATTTCTGTATGGGGTTAAAACCTACATTTGGTATCAAAATTGTTTTGGCTTCAAGGGGACACCTTTGTTACTAAGGGGTTTCGCTCAGGCCTGTGGTAGACCCTGTTCAGTGGGAGATCTACGAGATCGATTTTGGTGGTGAAAGAAGATGGTGATCAGTGGAAAGATAGAGATCACAAAATTTAATGGTTAGAGTTTTGAGTTGTGGAAACTCAAGATGGAGGATCTGTTGGTGGATAATGACCAGTGGATCACGGTAGATCCGGGTACTAAACCAATGGGAGTGTCCAATGAAGAATGGAAGAAGTTGGATCAAAAGGCAAAGAGCACAATACAATTTTGTGTCTCGGATTTAGTATTTTTGAATGTATCAGGGGAAGCTACGACGAAGGCTTTGTGGGACAAGTTAGGGACTTTGTACCAATCTAAGTCTCTAGTGAATAAATTGTTCCTTCAGAAAATGATGTATAACTTGAGGATGAAAGATGGAGACTTGGTGAGAGAGCATCTGAATGCATTTAATACTGTGGTAAGTCAGTTAGCATCTGTTTATATTAAAATTTCAGATGAAGATAAGTGCATCAGTTTGTTGTGTTCTCTACCAGATTCGTGAGATAGTCTGGTTATTGCAATAGGTAGCAATGCAACTGCCTTGCATTTTAATGAAACAATCTCATCCTCGCTGACAAAGGAGATGAGACAGAAAAATACAGAGAGCCAAAATGGTGATTCCTTGTCTATACGAGGGTGGACCCAGAAGAGAAACACAAATAAGTCATCGAGTGGAAGATCTAAATCTAAAGGGGGATCTAAATCTCTAGGAAAACATGTAAAGGTGGTGTGCTGGAAATGTGGAAAGGAAGGGCACTACAAAAAGGACTATAAATCTAAATCTCCTAACAAAGGAAAGGGATCTGATGAGGCTCCTTTTGCAAAGGCGAAAACCACCCCAGCTGAAGATGGGGATGTGTACTTGGCTTCTTCAAGTACACATGTAGATCATGAGGCATGGTTGATTGACTCAGGTGCATCCTTTCACTTCACTCCCCATAGAGAGTGGTTCTACGAGTATGAGAAATATGATGGTGGTGATGTCTTCTTGGGGAATGACAGGAAGGCTAGAATCATTGGTCGCGGAAAAGTAAAGTTGAAGTTGCATGGTGGAAGGGTTAGAATGCTTACAGGTGTTCTACATATTCCTGCATTAGCTAGAAATCTGATTTATATTAGCAAGCTAGATTATGCAGGTGTAAAAACAGTGTTCGAGAAGGATCCCTGCAAGATGGTTTGGGGAGTGCTAGTATTGATGTGGGGAGTTTGGATTGGAACTCTGTACAAGCTGCAAGGTAGCACTGTTATTGATGGGTGCAATAGTTCTGTGGTTCCTAAAAGTGGAGCAGAAAATCTAGTGGTCCTTGGAGAGAAGACCATGTTGTGGTATCAAAGGCTTGGACATATTGGAGAAAAGGGCCTTCAGATACTTCATGGTAAAGGTATGGTAGTGTTGGGTCCCTATAATACTAGTGATTACCCCATTACTATTGTAGCTATACCCCTTATTAATATTGTTGTGCCCCTATTGCCCCCATATTGTTATTACTGTGCCCCATAGAATCCCTCAATTGTTAATTTTGTGGCTTTATATTATTATTGTTAGGTCGGTTGGTTTATATTGTGACTCCTTAGACTCCTATATATAGAAAGGA